>LNAC01001708.1:25227-45253 GCA_002007465.1 Ailurus styani
AACAGTATGGAGGTTCCTCAAAATTTGAAAATAGAGCTAACCTACAACCCAGCAATCGCACTACTGGGTATTTATCTTAAAGATACAAAGATAGTGATCCTCTGGAGCACGTTCACCCGAATGTTTATAGCAGCAATGTCCACAATAGCTAAACTATGGAAAGAACTAGATGTCCATCAACAGATGAATGGATAAAGAAGATGTGGTATATTATATACAATGGAATACTATGCAGCTATCAAAAGAAACGAAATCTTGCCATTCGCAACGACATGGATGGAACTGGAGGGTATTATGCTGAGCGAAATAAGTCAATCAGAGAAAGACAATTATCATATGATCTCTCTGATATGAGGANTGATATGAGGAACTCGAGGGGCAGGGCGGCGAGTCGTGGGGGGTAGGGAGGGAAAAATAATAAAACAAGATGGGATGGGGAAGGAGGCAAACCATAAGAGGCTCCTAATCTCACAAAACAAACTGAGGGTTACTGGGGGGTGGGAGGGTAGGAATAGGGTGGCTGGGTTACGGACACTGGGGAGGGGTGAGCTATGGTGAGTGCTGTGAAAGGTGTAAGCCTGATGATTCACAGACCTGTACCCCTGGGGCAAATAATACATTATATGTTAATAAAAAAAATCTGTGTTAGTAACTATGAGAAATGACTAAAGCAGTACTCAGAGGAAAATTCAAAGAAGACAGACAACTGGTTAACAGAGGAGAAAAACTGTTCAGCATCACTTGGCACCAGGGAAAAAGAAAACAAAACCACAATGAGATACCACCTCACACTTGTCAGGATGACTAAAATTATTGAGTCAGGAAACATTTGTTAGTAAGGATTCAGAGAATGGGTAAACCTTTTGCACAGTTGCTGGGAATGCAAACTGGTACAGCCACTCTGGAAAATAGTATGGAGGTTCCTCAAGAGGACAAAAAATAGACCTACCCTACAACCCAGCAATTGCACTACTAGGCATTTACCCCATGTAAATGTAGTGAAGAGAAGGGGCACATGCACCCCAATGTTCATCGCAGCAATGTCCACAATAGCCAAATTCTGTGAGGAGCTTAGATGTCCTTCAACAGATTAATGGATAAAGATGACGCTGTTTGTCTATACAATGGAATATCACTCGGCCACCAGAAAGGACTACTTCCTAACATATGCATCAACATGGATGGGACTGGACAGCATTAGTCTAAGTTCACTATGTCAAGCAGAGAAAGAAAACTATAATATGGTTTCACTCGTATGTGGAATATAAGGAAAGTACAGAACAAAATAGGGGAAGAGAGGGAAAACAGTGGGAAGAAATCAAAGAAGGAGACACACCATGAGAGACTCTGGACACCAGGTAATATGGTGAGGGCTCAGAAGGGAGGGAGAAGGGGGAATGGGGTAACTGGGTGATGGCTTTCAGGGAGGGCACGTGATCTGATGGGCGCTGGGTGTGATAGCTAATGAATCATGGAACACTACATCAAAAACTAAAGGCATACCATATGATAGATAATTGAACTTATTTAAAAAAGGACTAATATCTAAAACCTACAAAGAACTTACCAATCTCAACACCTAAAAATCAGTTAATACAGTCAAGGCATGGGGAGAATACAAGAACAAACATTTCTCCAAAGAAGACATACAAATGGCCAACAGACACATGAAAAAAAAATGCTTCACATCATTCAGCATCAGGGAAACACAAATCAAAACCGCAATATGATACAACTTCGCACAGGTGAGAATGGCCAAAATGAGCAAGTTAGGAAACAGCAAATGATGGCAACCATGCAGAGAAAGAGGAACCCTCTTGTACTGTTGGTGGGAATTCAAACTGGTGCAGCCACTCTGGAAACAATATATCTGTGCACATCCCAGAGCTCAGGACACCTGGGAAGGGAGACACTCTGGCCACCAGATAGTGGAAGCAGAAAGATCTGAAGGGGAGGAGAAACCTGGTTACTTGGGGCCCTCAGGACCCTCTGACCACAGGTCCCAGCCTGAGATGCAGGGGCAGAGAGAGGCTGGGAAGTGATGGGTTTCCTGTAGGGCTCTGCAGTATCTGTTGCTGTGAGCAAATCCATGCTTAGGGCTCCTCTGCTTTCCTGTATCTGAGTCTCAATTTCCCTTATAACCTCACACTCTGGGGAAATGATTCAAGTACCCCTGAGCCTTCATCAATTCAATAATTTCAAGATGCTTGGGCTCCTGGGTGGCTCAGTGGGTTAAAGCCTCTCCCTTCAGCTCAGGTCATGATCTCAGGGTCCTGGGATTGAGGCCCGCATCGGGCTCTCTGCTCAGCAAGGAGCCTGATACCTCTTCTTGCTCTGCCTGCCTCTCTGCCTACTTGTGATCTCTCTCTGTCAAATAAATAAATAAATTCTTTAAAAATATAATAATTGCAAGATGCTAAATAACATAAATGATCTTATTTTACGTCCTCTCCATTTAAAGATGTGATCCTGCTTATGAAATGATTTAGTTTTCAAAGGCATGTTCCACGGCCTGTTACAAGGGAAGATCTGCTCCAGAGCCTAAGACAAAATTACACAGCAACCAATACCTACAAGGAGGCATCACTGCCCTAAGTGGATGGAATATTAATCAGCCATCAGAAAGGAAAAATACACAACTTTTCCATCAACATGGTTGGGACTGGAGGGGATTATGCTAAGTCAAGCAGAGAAGCTCAATTATCATATGGTTTCACTTATTGGTGGAACATAAGGAATCACATGGAGGACAATAGAAGGAAAGGAAAAGTGAAGTGGGGTAAATCGGAGGGGGAGACGAATCATGAGATACTGTGGACTCCAAGAAACAAACTGAGAGTTTTAGAGGGGAGGGGGTGGGGGATGGGTGAGCTGGGTTTTAAGGAGGGCGTGTGCTGCATGGAGCATTGGATATTATATGCAAACAATGATTCTTGCTACACTACATCAAAAACTAACAATGTACTGTATGGTGACTAACATGACATAATAAAAAATAAATCAATCAATAAAAAATAAATATGTGATTCTGTCTATGTAATGAGTTAGATTTCAAAGGCATGTTCCATGGACTGTTATAGGGAAAGATCTGCTCCAGAGCCTAAGACACAACTACACGCCAACCAATATCTACAAGGAGGCATCACTACTCTAAGTGGAAGCTGTGCTTATTCATGAAAAACTAACACATAAACCCTCACTTGGGTGTCAACCCGAAGTTGACAGCAAAATATTCTTTCATCATGAAAATATGTTTTTGAAAATATTGACAAATACGGACACCTCCGTTTTATGTGTTCATAATGATATGATTCCTCTCCAGTGTCTTTTAAAATAATATAAATAATAAAATAATATAAAGTTATTTAAGTATCCATCTATCATCTATCTCTTCTATAGTCATCCCATCTCTATTTGAAGTCTATTCATATAATTCAGTATTTATCCTATTGCCACAAGTCTTTCATGGCTATTAATGTAATCCCCACAATCTCTTACTAGGCCTCTAATGTTTAGATCCTAATAATCTCCAGGTCATTAACACCATGTCCTTCAAGGTGATATTTGAATGTCATTAACTCGATAGCTGCATAGTATTCCATTGTATATATATATACCACATCTTCTGGTTACTGGGGGGTGGGAAGGTAGGGATAGGGTGGATGGGTTATGGACATTGGGGAGGGTTTGTGCTATGGTGAGTGCTGTGAAAGGTGTAAGCCTGATGATTCACAGACCTGTACCCCTGGGGCAAATAATAATAATAAAATAAAATTTTTAAATGATCTGAATGTCATTAACTCCATCCTGAGTTAGTGATGATCTCTGTGCGGCATGAGAGAAAGGTTACCCACTTTTCTTTAAAGCAAGTTCCTCCTCCCAGAGATAACAGGCCCCTGTGTGAGGTGGATGTCTCCGAACAAGGGAGGCACACACCAAGCATAGGAATTGAATCTGCAGATCACAGAGGAGGTGCCTTGTGCTGGTGTCTGTGCACCTGAGGACAAAGACACCACTTCCAGGTTTGCAGACATCTTGGCAGACAAAGCCCATCAGCAGAGAACATTAGGATCAAAGGTCTCCAGCTGTGCCCATGCTGTGCAGGCAGTTGTTCGTTTGGAAAGCTGTAGCCACAAAATGTGGATCCCATTAAATATCTTTTTGAAAAATAGTTCAGATTAAAATAAATTGTGATTCACTCATTTGTTCAATATTTATTCTTATGTTCAGAAAGTGAGGTTATCTACTGACCTGCTTCCAACACAGCTCATAGGTCAAGGGCTCTCCCAGCCCAGGCCTACATGCCTTGTGAGTTCAACACAGATGCTCACAGGTGATCCTGGAAGGTCCAGGGGAGCCTGACTCTGTTCCTGTCCACTTATAAGAACAGGTCCCCTCCCACACATGCAACTTTCTCCTCAATATCTAGGGTAAACTCCACCCTCAGGCAGTGGGAGCTCACAGCTCCCTCCTCAGACAGGGTGAAGTCTCTGTGGAAGGCAGAGCTGTGGTCTGGAGGAATATGAGTTTCTAGGCCCTTCTCTGTGTCTGGTGACTGTTCCCCAAGGAGATGGTCTCAGATGTCACACATGGGACCATGGGGATGGTTGTGAGTGTTGTGAGTGACACAGGGCCTGAGTCTCCTTGTCCCCAGGTGTCCTGTCCCGGGTGCTGCTGCAGGAGTCAGACCCAGGACTGGGGAGGGGCTCACATACCCTGCACCTCACCACCACCATCTCTGGATTCTCCATGTCAAACAGTAATTTCTGGTGGAATTGAATCCACCAACCCCAGGTGACTGGCTGCAGTGAACTGGTTTATAAATCAAAAATATAGCACATACGACAGCCCAGCCAGGAAGAGCCACATGTCCATCTCCAGAGTCACGTCCAAGAACCAGTTCTTGCAACTGACCGATCTCAGTGTCACCAAGATCCTGGGCTTATATTACACTGGAGAGGCACAGTGAGGGGATGTCAGTGTGAGTCCAGACCCAAAGCTCTCTGCAGGGACCCAGGAGGGGCTGGGCTGCAGGGGTGCTCTGGTCAACAGGGGGCGCTCAGATCACAAAGGGGACACTCAGAACACCGGGGGCACTCAGGACACCAGGGGGCGCTCAGGTCCACCAAACACAGGCTAGGTCTAGTTACAGGTGAAGAAGGTGAATTGTTTTTCTCCTCAACTAGAAAAATATGTACTGGGTTTGGAGTCTGGATTTTTAAAGGTTCTGATATTTCATTAGTATTATATGTTATAATCATTAGGCTTTATGTTGAAATAATTTTTAAATTAAAATACATTTTATGTGTTCTCTGGAAATAAAAGATGAAAAATATATATTCCGAAGAAATAATAATGCATAAATATCTCCTCTTATCCTTCCAGATTTTATGAATATGTATTGATATTCCTAGCTATGATGCTATTAGATTTTAATATATAACTATAAATAAATGCATGCTGACTGAAATAAGGCAAGGAAAGAAAGTCGATTATCATGTGGCTTCACTTACTTGTGGAGCATCAGGAATAACATGGAGGACTCTAGGGGAAGGGAAGGAAAAGTGAACTGGGGTAAATAGGGGAGGGAGATGAACCATGAGAGACTGTGGACTCTGCGAAAGAAACAGAGTTTTGGAGGGGAGGGTATTGGGGGATGGGTGAGCCTAGTGGTGAGTACCAAGGAGGGCACGTATTGCATGGAGCACTGGGTGTGGTGCATAAACAATGAATCTTGGGACACTGAAAAAATAAGATAAAAGTAAGATGTTAAAGAACAATAAATAAATAAATGCAGGTTAAAAATAGTAATAAATACTAAAAATACTATAAAGTACTATAAAAATAGTAATCTATTAACTATTTTAATAAAGTATTATTATTAAATATTTCAATACTATTTAATACTATTATACACTCTTATTAAATATTTCAATAAAATACCTCTATAAATAATTCCTAAATAATAAAACTGAATGATGCACAAAGTATCAGTATTTGGTATTATCCATAACTGACTTAAATATATCCATATACTATACATAAATTAACTTTTTATTTTTCACGTCAAATGTACTCATTTATTAGACTCTTCCTGTCACAAAATCATTATTGTTCTGTGCTTTGAAAAGATGACATCGTTCTGAGATTCTCATCCACACTCCTGCTTCTGCAAGGCTCTAGGAATCACCCCCAGAATGAGCAGAAGCTGGCTTTCCCCATGGGTATCCAAGCACCAGGGGTCTCTCCCTTCCTAGACCTGGTGATTTCTTCATCATCTCTTCACTCCTCATTATCCTCACCCAGCTCTTGTCCCAAACACACAATATGACACTTCATTCATAGAACTTTGCTTGTCAGGCCTTCATAAGTGTGACATCTTTTGTCAGTTACAGTAAACCACAAGAGATACTAGAATTTCCATGTATTAGGCATAGTTATCCTGAGGAACAGAACCCATAGCCTTGGCATCCATCACTGAAGAGTCTGAGAAGTCCCATGACCTACTATCCTGAGGTGGAGACCCGGGAGGGCCAGTGATGTAATTCTCATCAGATTCTCAGCAGGATCTAGACAGAGAACCTGGGGACCTGAAGGTGTAACTGCATCCAAGGGCAGGAAGTGACCAGTGTACCTGCTCAAGCATGGACACAGGAAGTAAACATGAGGGAATTCCTCCTCCCTCAGCTTTTTTTTTAATTTTATTTTTATGCTTTGCCCAAGGGGTACAGGTCTGTGAATCATCAGGCTTACATCTTTCACAGCATTCACCACAGCACAAACCCTCCCCAATGTCCATCACCCATCCACCCTATCCCTACCCTCCCAACCCCAGTAACCCTCCGTTTGTTTCATGAGATTATCCTCCCTCAGCTTTTTATTCTGTTCAGAACTTTAATGGATTGGATGATGCCCATGTACACAGAGACCATGTTTTCAAATGTCAATCTCTTCTAGACAGGACATCACAGACACCCAGGGAAACAATGTTCAGTCTGCTCACCCATGTCCCTGTCACACTGACACATCGAGTTAACCATCATTCATCAACCTGCTGTAAACTGGGCATCCATATTCACTGCCTTAATCACACTCATTCTGTAAACAAAGAAAATAACACAGTCGCAATTTCACCATTTGTGATAAAAATAACCTGTTGTTTGTTTGCATACAACCAAAAACACTCCAAACCCTTCCCCAGAAGAGGTGAAGCTCTTCAGTGGTGTTTTCTCTTCTCAATGATACCCTTCAACTGAAATATTATGATGGAAAATTAAGAATTCTTAAATGCAATGATATAAAGTCAATGCATCTTATGTTACATGGTAAAGAAAAAAGGGAACAAAACAAGACATACACATATTTATAAAAAAAATAAGGAGGACATATGCATGATAACTAGGGCCCTCATTTCTGTAACTGGCAAAGAATGAAACCTGGGATGTATAGCTGCTTTCATATTCTACCAATGATGTACTCTCTTTGTTGTCAGCCATATCTTCACCTTGTCCCAGGCCATTAATCACCAGGATGACCAACATCTTCATTCCAGAAGGATCTCAACGTTGCCCCAAATTTGTAAGATATTGCAACTGAATTAGTGCTGTAATCCTGTCTTCATTAAGGAATTTGTCTTGTATAAAGCCAGAAACTCCAGGGAGTTGGAGAACATGATAAGACTAGTGAGTTCCACCTTTAACTGCTGTCTGAATATCATGCAGAAACTAATGTGAACAAGGCTCAACATTTTTCTTCCCTTCTGAAGTAATTGTAGGACTCTTCCCATGAGGCCACATGTGCAGGTTGGGAGAGAGAAAGCAGTATAGCAGGACTGGGGACCATGAACATTTGGAAAATACTTCACGTGACTTGCTTGTGTCGTCAGAATGTCTTCGGACACCATCATTTCTTCTGCTGGGTGGTGGAGTATCACTGTGCATGCTCCAGTTTATGGCCTGGGCATTCAAATAACACTGACTTCAAGATGGACAGCTCAATTTCCATGGCAACCTAGTGATTCAGACTTGAACCTATAGTTCCTAAGATCCAGGAACAGGCTTGCAGCTATTTCTCAAAAGAGGAATCATGATCTTCAGGGAATGGCAGGGCTTTACTCCAAAATTTTAAAGTCCAAGACTGTGATTTACCATAGGGTTCTAAACATCCTGGCAGCACAAACTGGAGATGGGAATGAGCATGGGGTGAGCATCACCACCCCTACATCCGCTTTATCCATGATGGTAGCACTCATCTTAGCAGTTCTTCAAAGAACATGTATCAGTGTAATGTTCTGTTCTTCTAGAATGAGATAATTATATACATAAGTGGGTTCACCCTCACAAGATACCACTATAGCTCCACTAGTAATGGCTAAATACAAAAAGACTGACAATACTATATGCCAACACAGCGTGTACAGAATGTAGAACTCTCATTCATTTCCAGCTGAAATGTCACCTGCAGAAAGAACATAAATAGTTAGATCTCATGATAAGAGAGCCTGAGACGTCCGTCTCTGTCCTCTACAGGCTGGTGGAGATGGTGGAGTAAATCATTCTGAGTCTGTTGGACTGAGAACCAGGGGATTCCTTGGTGTATTGCTCAGTCCAAGAGGAGGAGAAGAAAAGATGAGATGAACTGTTCAGGCAATGAGATTGAAATAAAGGGGGTGTCTTCCTCCTTCTTATGCCTTTGTTCTATTCAGGTTCTCAGTGGGCTGGAGGATGCTTGCCTCCACTTGGAAGGGAAATCTAAGTTACACGTCAGGGATCCAAGGCTAATCTCACCTGGAAACACACTCAGTCCTATGGAAATCCAAGTCTTTTGTGCAAGTCATGCAGACTCAGCCATGTCTGTGCCTCGCTGTAGGGTGGGGGGATGGGTTCCTCTGTGACCTCAGCTTTCTAAGGGGACCAAGAAATGTGTCTTCTTTTTTCAATATCTTCCATATTTTCTTGCTTCAAGTATGGTGTGACAGGTACCCAGTGCTTTATCTACTGAGGCTCAAAATTGCAATCCGTTTTTTTATTTCAAAATATCTTAACCTTATTTCCCTTCCTCTTCTGATCCAGTGATCCTAAGAACCCAACTCCTGTTTTAATGTAGAAATACCATTGAATATTCAATTACTATATCATTTTGCAGAAAGTGACAGTTGCCTCCTGAGGTCCATGCACATAATCTCACCCAACAGGTCACATAGAGAAGAAAGCATCTGTCAGCAAAGAGACAGATGCTTTGAGCAGGAAGTCAGGGGTGCTTCACAAGGACGTGAATGGCAGGGATAGTGTTAGATCCCTCAGTACCCCAGTGCAGTGGACATCGCTGCACTGTGAACGGTTTGGCTGGATGGCGGCGTTCTTGATGCACAGGATCCTTTCAGGAATGGAAACTACTGCATCCAGAGACAGAACACAAGTCCTCTGCTCACCCTGTGGGCTCAAAGGGACTGAGCTGAGAAAACCTAAATTGAGGGTGATCAGAACTGCACCTGAGATTGAATTCCTCCATCCTGCCATTTCCTCTAAGATTCTATCTTCTTCTGTGTGTTACAAAGTCAGTTATGTTCCCTCCTCCTGAAAGTAACAGCTTTATGTAGAAGAGTTCATATAGTATGGAGGGCTTTGTGCTTCGGAGAGGTCTCTGGTGTGTGCTGTGTGTTCTCTGCTGTTCTGTTTTAGCGGGCCTTTCCTTCAGGCCAGTTGTCTACAGAGCCTCTCCTTGCCTGCTGTGGGCAGAGTTTGGTCCTTGACCAGAATGTGGGGGAGTTTTAAGTAGGTGTGTTCTGCTCAGCTTGTTAAATGATACCACTTCCTTAGAAGTGAAGCCCTGCAGAATTCTCTGGTCAGGAGGTGTCGAGTGCACAGGGTGCAGCCACTCTGGAAAACAGGATGTGGATTCCCCGAATACTTAAAAGTAGAGCTACACTGTGATCCAGCAATCACACGACTGGATATTCACCCAAAGAATACAAAAAGACTATCTCACAGAGAACCTCACACCCTTATATTAATAGCAGCATTATTTAAAATAGCCAAACTATGGAAATAGCCCAAGTGTCCATGCATCAATGAATGATAAAGAAGAAGTGGTATAGAGAGAGAAAGTGGGATGTCACTCACTCATAAAAGAGAATGAACTCTTGCCATTTCCAATGACTTGGACGGAGCTGGAGAGCTTCATGCTACGTGTATCAGTCAGCAAAAGACAAATACCATATAACTTCACTCATGTGTAGGATTTAAGAGGCAAAATAAATGAGGAAAGGTGGGGAAGAGAGAGACAAAACAAGAAACACAACCTTAACTACAGAGAACAGAGTGACAGTTATGAGAGGGGTGGTGGGCAGGAGTGGGTTATGTAGCTCTGGGTCGTGTTCATTATGCCCTATGTTAAATGATTGGAATTTAAGTAAAGACTTAAAAAATAACTGCGAACTGAAGACATGAACAGACACTTCTCCAAAGAAGACATACAAATGGCCAACAGACACATGAAAAAAGGTTCCTCATCACTAGCCATCAGGGAAATTCAAATCAAAACTACATTGAGATAGCACCTTACACCAGTTAGAATGGCCAAAATCAACAGGACAGGAAACAATTGTTGGAGAGGATGTGGAGAAAAGGGAATGCTCTTACACTGCTGGTGGGAATGCAAGTTGGTGCAACCACTCTGGAAAACAGTGTGGAGATTCCTCAAAAAATTAACAATAGAGCTACCCTATGACCAGCAATTGCACTACTGGGTATTTACCCCAAAGATACAGATGTAGTGAAAAGAAGGGCCATATGTACCCCAATGTTCATAGCAGCAGTGTCCACTATCACCCAAGTGTGGAAAGAGCTGAGATGCCCTTCAACAGACGAATGGATAAAGAAGATGTGGTCCATATATACAATGGAATATTACTCAACCATCAGAAAGGATGAATGCCCAACTTTTGTATCAATATGGATGGGTCTGGAGGAGATTATGCTGAGTGTAATAAGTCAAGCAGAGAAAGTCAATGATCACATGGTTTCACTTACTTGTGGAACAGAAGGAATAAAATGGAGGACTCTAAGAGAAGGAAAGGAGAAGTGAACTGGGGTAAATCAGAGGGGGAGATGATCCATGAGAGACTGTGGACTCTGAGAAACAAACTGAGGGTTATGGAGGGGAGGGGGTGGGGGATGAGTGAGCCTGGTGGTGGGTATTAAGGAGGGCATGTATTGCATGGAGCACTGGATGTGGTACATAAACAATAAATCTTGGATCACTGAAATAATAAAGTAAAAAAAAAACTGCAAACTGAAATGTGCTCATTCTCCTGAACTTCATAGCATACCACAGAATGATTTTTCCATTAAACAAAGCTGATATTATTCAGGGATTTACTAATTATCATTTCTGTGAAATTGAATGGTTAATATACTATCAAGAATGCAATTTCCTCTTGGATAGCTGAAAAAATACAATAAAATTTAAAAAGAATGCAATTTCCTGAACTCCTATTAATATAAAGTGACACATACTGGAAAACATAACTAATCCTTAGATTTTTAAGGTTTTATAGTTTGTTTTGTAGGGTTAGATAGTAGATTACCTATTTTTAAATTTTGCTTCTTGACTATTCATTTGCTTTATTTTAACTTTTGCAATAATTGCCCTTCTGTTTATTTCCTTTCTATGTGAGGGAAGAAAAGAACAACACAACTGAAAAACATTAACATATTATATGAATCTCAACTGAGTAAAGTTGAACTCAGCTAAATCAGTAACATCAGGAAGCTCTTGGAAAGGTGCAGATGACATTCTATGAGGGCAAGACTAAGGTCCAGTCCTGAGGCACTAATCATGGAAGGCCTGGTCCACATGTCAGGTGTGGTGGAAGAAATGAGACTCTGTTGGAGGTGCTTCAGTGTGAAATCATGTGGTGTATATGCTTCTCACCATTGCACTTTACATTTCAAAATTTTAAGATTCCATATGTTACATGGGGTGGTTTTTTCTAAAATAAAACAATTAAAGGCAAGCATTTTTTTAAATTTTATTTTTATTCTTTGACCAAGGGGTACAGGTCTGTGAATCATCAGGCTTACATCTTTCACAGCACTCACCAAAGCACAAACCCTCCCCAATGTCCATAACCCATCCACCCTATCCCTACCCTCCCACCCCCCAGTAACCCTCAGTTTGTTTTGTGAGATCAGGAGTCTCTTATGGTTTGTCTCCTTCCCCATCCCATCTTGTTTCATTATTTTTCCCTCCCTACCCCCCACGACCCCCCACCCTGCCCCTCAAGTTCCTCATATCAGAGAGATCATATGATAATTGTCTTTCTCTGATTGACTTATTTCGCTCAGCATAATACCCTCCAGTTCCATCCATGTCGTTGCAAACGGCAAGATTTCATTTCTTTTGATAGCTGCATAGTATTCCATTGTGTATATATACCACCTCTTCTTTATCCATCCATCTGTTGATGGACATCTAGGCTCTTTCCATAGTTTGGCTATTGTGGACATTGCTGCTATAAACATTCGGGTGCACGTGAAAGGCAAGCACTTTTAACAACTAACACAGATAATACATGATCATATATTTAGTGAATGTTTTTAAAGTTTCAGAATAATTGTAATATTTTCTCTAATTTAAATAGAAAGAGGGAAATTATGTCTCAAAGGTCGTAACCATTGGGATCTAGACTAATGATACTCAACTTTTTGCGTATATCCATTTATTCCCTGACTGGGTGTGAATATTAATTAACTACAATAGTCATGACTCTCAGTGTGGTGCCATACAGGTTGGATTTCAAGCTATACCAGCCTTTCCTAACTCACTGTGTCCACACCTCATCGGCAGCTCTCCAGACACTTTGCATCCCACATCCTGCCCAAGTGTGGTCGTCCTGAGCTCCTGGACAAGGCTGGTTCACAGGGTGCTGCTGGGTATTCAGGAAGCATGGAAAAGTGTCAGCTGGCATTCCCTTGCACCTCCCATTCCTCTGCAGGGAACAAGCCCAAGCTTGAGGATGCAGGCTTACCATGTGCTGCTTCCCCAGTCTTCACCATCTGACACTACCCATGTATTCTAGTACCTGCTTCTTTTTCTTCTTTTTTATTTTTTTTTATTTTTTAAATTTTGTTAGTTGCTACATGGTGCAATATTTGTTTCTGGAATAGAATTCAGTGATTCATCACTTACATACAACACCTAGTGCTCATTACAAGCACCTTCTTTAAAACCCATCACCCACATTGCCCAATCCTCACTCACCTCCCTCCATCAACCTTTAGTTTGTTCTCTATTATTAAGAGTCACTTATGATTGTTTGCCTCCCTCCTTTGTTTTTCTTTTCCCATTTCCCTTATGTTCATCTGTTTTCCTTCATAAATTCCACATGAGTGACAAATGGGAGAAGATATCTACAAAAGATATATCTGATAAAGTGTTCATATCCAAAATCTATAAAGAACTTACCAAACTCAACACCCAAAAAAACAAAATCATCCACTTAAGAAATGGGCAGAAGATGAAGTCCCAAAAGTTCATTTTCACTTTTGTTTCCCTTGCCTTTGGAGACATTTCTTGAAAAAAGTTGCTGTGGCTGATGTCGAAGAGCTTACTGCCTATGTCCTCCTCTAGGACATTGATAGATTCCTGCCTCACATTGAGGTCTTTCATCCATTTAAAGTTTATCTTTGTGTTTGGTGTGAGAGAATGGTTGAGTTTCATTCTTCTATACATAGCTGTCCAATTTTCCCAGCACCATTTATTGAAGAGACTGTCTTTTGTCCACTGGATGGGTGACCCTGGTGGTGAGTATTAAGGAGGGCATGTATTGCATGGAGCACTAGGTGTGGTGCATAAACAATGAATCTTGGATCACTGAAAAAATAAAATAAATAAATAAATAAATAAATAAGAAATGGGCAGAAGACAGGAATAGATGTTTGTCCAAAGAAGACATTTGGATGGCTCTCAGATATATGGAAAGACACTCAGCATCAGTCATCATGAGGGAAGTACAAATCAAAACCATGGTAAGATGCCACCTGATACCTGTCAGAGTAGCTAAAATCCAATACCTGCTGAAATGAATTCTGAGACCAATGGCAATTTTGTTAGTGATTCATATCAAATATAATTGGAAACATATCAGAAACATGGTCACTAGGACTACTCCTCCCAGGACAAGCAGTTCTTCACCCTCACCTTACTGAGAGAGGGAACATTTCCCATATGATAGAGCCTATGAATTTATACCCTCTGGAGGGAAAGACCTCAGAGGTTTGAGGGCACTGATGGATAGTAAGGACTTGAGTCAAGATTCCTGCTCATCTCTGAATACAATAGACACAGCTGGATATTGTAGCCAAGGAGCAGAGTGAGGAGTTCAAGAGTAGGAAATAAATACAAGGAGACACCCTTTCAACAGGACGGTCTGTAGTGATCACACTGGGAAGGTATCTCCTTGCATGTTGGATAAATGGGGAAGGGAGAAGAGGAGTCCCTGTATCTCTGCAGGGGTCTGTGACACCAGCTGGGACCGTCAGGGTATGCTCACAATCCCTCTGAATCAGGAACCATGGAGCACATGATCCAGGGTAAGAGGTTGGTTGAGGGCTGGTCTCCTCTCAAGGGTTTCCAGCTCCATGCTCTGCCAACTTCTTCCAGATGGGAACACACTAAACAGTTTGTAAAATCTGTGGAAACACAGAGGAGTCCTCCATTTTTGGAATAAACCATCAAAATGACAATAACCAAGCACTAGGATAAATATAATTGATATCATCATGGCAATAAATGTGAGTGTAGAAGTACAATGATCTCCATTTCAGAGGTAAAGAGTTGTCTTTAACTGCATGCTTTCTGAACTCAGGTGTTCTGACTTTAATTGTTTAAATAATAATTCACTTCTTTTATCTTCATTCAAGCTTTCCATTGATCTGTGCAGAGATACCAGACGTAAATGTCCCTTGTGCTTTTTGATAACCCACAGCATCTCCATCCACTCTATGAGTCTCTGTCAAGGCTTCTCAGTGTCCCCAAGTTTCTGTGACAGAAAGACCTGGTCTCCACACACCAGTCTATTGGGACTTCTGGAAAGTCAGGAAGTCTGCAAATGCCATGTCCAGCTCTGTCCTGCAGGTGGTTCAGGGGAGTAGCACAGTTCCATGGTGAGGAGCACAGACCCAGACACTGGGGCTCACTCTCACCTGCTGTGTGCTCTTGGACATTCACACAACCCCTCTGTGGTGCAGGATGTACCTATTCACCTGTAAAATGGGGGTAAAAATGGTACCCACATCATAAGAATGGCGTGCATGTATGAAAAAAGGAAGATAATGGGTGCTAAGTAATTGCCCTGGAAGATCACAAAATAAAAGAGCACGGTTTTCTCAAAGATACCATGGTGACCAAACACACCCAGGACCATCACAACTGGTCTAGATCACTGCCATCTTGAGGATACTACCTGGAAATTTTGTTATATACTCAAAGGACATGCAAATAAGGCCCTCCCTCTGCTGATTAAAACAGCCCGGCCCTGACTCTGCAGCTGGGAGAGGAGCCCCAGCCCCAGGATTCCCAGGTGTTCCAATCAGTAATCAAGACAGAACACAGACAACTCACTATGGCGTTTGCACTTGGATGGGTTTTCCTTGTTGCTCTTTTAAGAGGTAACTCATGGAGAACAAGAGACATTGAGTATGTGAGCGGATATGAGTGAGAGCAACTCTGGATGTGTGACAATTTCCTGATGAAAATGTCTTGTGTTTGCAGGTGTCCAGTGTGAGGTGCAGCTGATGGAGTCTGGGGGAGACCTGGTGAAGCCTGGAGGGTCCCTGAGACTCTCCTGTGCAGCCTCTGGATTCACCTTCAGTAGCTACTACATGAGCTGGGTCCGCCAGGCTCCAGGGAAGGGCCTGCAGTGGGTCGCATGGATTAATACTGATGGAAGTAGCACAAGCTACGCAGACGCTGTGAAGGGCCGATTCACCATCTCCAGAGACAATGGCAAGAACACGCTGTATCTGCAGATGAACAGCCTGAAAGCCGAGGACACGGCCGTGTATTACTGTGCAAGAGACACAGTGAGGGGACATCAGTGTGAGCCCAGACACAAACCTCCCTGCAGGAACACAGGAAAGGCTGTGCTGCAGGGGCACTAAGGACACCAGGGGGCTCTCAGGACACCAGCAGGCAATCAGCTCACCAAAGGGAGCTAGGGTCACCAGAGGGTGCTCAGGACACTAGGGGGGGCTCATGACATGATAGACAATTAGATGAGACCCAGGAGCAGGTGCAGTGTGGCGGGGGGGGAGACAGGGAGCGGGGTCTTCCTTTTGAGGTCAGGGATTTCCTCTATAGATTCCCAGCTGCACTCAGGAATATATCACATTTTTTCTCCCACCTCTAATTTCTCTTATTCTCCATGCAGCCAAGCACAATGAGAAAACATTGTCTTCATGTAGATGAGATCTCACCAGTCATTAGGTCATTAGGGAACTTCCCTTCATCAGCTTCTTCAATGACCCATTTTCTTCCTCCACAAAAGGACCTGCTGGGAATTCCTACCATCCCTGAGAAGCATCTGCACAGCCCAGGCTCTCTGCACTCTGAGTGCCTGTTCTCTGCCCTCAGGGGGCACACACTGTCTCCACATAGATATGAGCATCCCCCCAGGATGACTGCAACAACTGGGTCCTTGTCCTCCAGGCTACAGTTTACCATCTGACTCATTATCCATGTGGCTTGACACAGGTGATCAGGAGCTGACCCTCTGTAGGGACCGCTCACTCTCCTGAATGGAAAAGCAGCCCACCTGATGGGAGGGGCTCTCAGATTTCCCCATGGAACAGGCGAGATGACAAGCCAGAGAGGAAAACCCATCCCAGTCCTGCTGGGTCCTGTTCTGGGGGAGAGTCCATGCCAGCAGCCTTGGAGCTGTGTCTGAAACGTGTTTCCTGGCTTCCACACAGGGAATCCCAGTGAATCCTGAGATCCAGCTGCCAGAGCCCATATCCCTGCTCATCCAGTGCTATCCTTCAAATATCCCACAGAAAGCCACCCTGACTTCATTCTATCTTGCTTCTAACTTCTCTCTCAACCTGTCCTAGACACTGAGCCCCATGGGGCTGGAGCCCTGTCACTCTTTCCTGATCCCCACCAAGTGCTAGATGCAAGTGAGGCTCAGTAATGATCATCTACCATGATGGCAGACCCTAAAGTGGGGCTGAATTGGGGACCTATGGCCCAAACTATGATCCAAAAGAAAAATAATGTATCAACTACAGATGAGACAATACTGACATTTCCTCTCACATCCCTCCTTTTGTACAATTAATTGAATCATGGTTTCCCTACAGAATTCTTAAATAACTTCTGGGATACTTGCTGTCTTGATTTTCCATGAAATGAGCTGATCCCCAGACCTCAGAGGAGTCACAGGAAAGGCCCTTTCATTCAGAGTCCTTACATTCTTGTAAGGGAGTGTCTGAGGGGTGTCTGCATGTATTGATCCTCTGTCCTTGGGTTAAAACTGTGCCACTGTAGAGACCCACTCCTCACCTGAGCATGAAGAGGGAAATCCGATGGGGGGGAGGTGTCTTCTGTCTTCTGTCTGTTGGCAGTTGTCCTGTTTGTGTATCTCAGACATTCCAGGAAAGTGTAAGAACAATTACTAATCAAATGTACCTGCCTCCTGACTCTCCTTGGGTTGGGCTCATTGGCTCAAGTGAACCTGGACAAGGAGTCCCAGGTATGCAGACCCTCACAGACTCTCTCACTTACCTGTGTCACCAAGGAATTCTCCCTAACATCTGTAAACTTTGAGTATTTTCCATTTTATACTATTTTCCTAAATCTGGGATCATAGTTTTTTCCGTGCATAACCAGAAGTCTGTCCTCAGTTATGCTTAAACTGGTTATGCTTTTGGTTATGCTTAAAAATACAACCATTGACAGAAAATGTGATGCATTGTCTAATTATAATGTTCTTCCTTCCTTCATACTGTATGAATCATTTATTGAAACTATCTGATGACTCACCACACATGTAAATCCATATTTCCTTAGATTTTGCTACTTCCAGAATTTTTATTGCAATTAATTGCACCACAGATAATACATTTAAAACTGAAACAGAGTTTACATATTTATATTTAACATATGAATTGACTATCCAACATCAATTATAACAAGAATTTAAAATAGCAATCTGGTTGAGATTATGATTCAAGATATTATAATTCCCATTTCCAAGCATATTTTTAATTTAAATTCAATTAATCAACATATAATACATCATTACTATCAGATGTAGTTTTCAATAATTCATCAGTTGCATATAATGCCCTGTGCTCACCACATCATGAGCCCTCCTTAATCTCCATCACCTACTTACCCCATTGCCCCACCCACCTCCCTATCCACAACCCTCAGTTTGTTTGCTGGAGTTAAGAGTCTCTCATGCTTTGTCTCCATCTTTGGTGACTTCCCATTCAGTTTTCCCTCCCTTCCCCTATTGTTCTCTACACTATTCTTTATATTCCCCACATGAGTGAAACTATGACACGTGTCTTTCACTGATGGGTTTATTTCACTTAGCATAACATCCTCCAGTTCTATCCATGCCAATGCAAATGTTAAGTATTCATCCTTTCTGATTGGTTGGGTAATATTTCTTTGTATATATGAACCACATCTTCTTTATCCATTCATCTGTTGAAAGACATCTCTGATCCTTCCAGAGTTTGGCTATTGTGGGCATTGCTGCTCTGAACATTGGAGTACAGGAGCCCATTCAGATATATACATTTGTATATTTGGGATAAATAGTAATAGTGCAACTGTTGGGTCATACAGTAGCTCTACTGTTAACTTCTTGAGGAAGTTCCATACCATTTTCCAGAGTGCTTAAACCACCTTACAGTCCCATCAACAGTGTAAGAGGGTTCCCCTTTCTCCACATCCTCTCCAGCATTTGTTGTTTCCTGTCTTGGGAGTAGGTAGTATCTCATTGTGGTTTTGATTTTTATTTCCCTGATGCCAAATGATGTGGAGCATTTTTTTATGTCGGTGGCCATTTGCATGTCTTCTTTGGAGAAATATCTGTTCATGTTGCCTACCCATTTATTGACTGGGTTATTTGGTTTTGGAGTGTTGAGTTTGATAAGACCTTTATAAATCTTAGATACTAGCCCTTTATCTGATATGTCAAATGAAAATATCTTCTCCCATTCTGCAGGTTAATTCTTAGTTTTGCTGTTTCCTTTGCTGTGCAAATCTTTCTATCTTGACAAAGTCCCGATGGTTCATTTTTGCTTTTGTTTCCCTGGCCTTTGGAGATATATCTAGCAAGAAGTTGTTGTGGCCAATGTCAAAGAGGTTGCTGCCTGTGTTCTCCTCTAGGATTTTGGTGGCTTCCTGTCTCATATTGAGGTCTTCATCCATTGTGAGTTTATCTTTGTATATAGTATGAGAATGGTCCAGGTTCATTCTGCATGGGGCTGTCCAATTTTTCCCACACTATTTGTTGAAGAGACTGTCTTTTTTCCATTGGATATTCATTCCTGCTTTGTCAAAGATTAGTTGACCACAGAGTTGAGGATCCATTTCTGGGGAATCTATTCTGTTCTAGGTGTCTGTTTTTGTACCAATACCACACTGTCTTTCACAGCTTTGTAATATAGCTTGAAGTCAGGCAACATGATGCCCCAACTTTAGCTTTCTTTTTCAACAATCCCCTGGTGATTCCAGGCTCTTTCTTCTTTTTTTATTTTTTTTTTAATTTTATTTTTATTCTTTGCCCAAGGGGTACAGGTCTGTGAATCATCAGGCTTACATCTTACACAGCATTCATCAAAGCACAAACCCTCCCCAATGTCCATAACCCATCCACCCTATCCCTACCCTCCCACCCCCCAGTAACCCTCAGTTTGTTTTGTGAGATTAGGAGTCTCTTCTGGTTTGTCTCCTTCCCCATCCCATCTTGTTTCATTATTTTTCCCTCCCTACCCCCCACGACCCCCAC
>LNAC01001708.1:46821-87333 GCA_002007465.1 Ailurus styani
TGGCTGACCAGTTTTCCCAACACCATTTGTTGAAGAGACTGTCTTTTTCCCACTGGACATTCTTTCCTGCTTTGTCGAAGATTAGTTGACCATAGAGTTGAGGGTCCATTTTTGGGTTCTCTATTCTGTTCCACTGGTCTATGTGTCTGTTTTTGTGCCAGTACCATACTGTCTTGATGATGACGGCTTTGTAATAGAGCTAGAAATCTGGAATTGTGATGCCGCCAACTTTGCTTTTTTTTTTTCAACATTCCTTTGGCTATTCAGGGTCTTTTCTGCTTCCATATACATTTTAGGATTATTTGTTCCATTTCTTTGAAATAAATTGCTGGTATTTTGATGGGGATTGCATTAAATGTGTAGATTGCTCTAGGTAACATAGACATTTTCACAATATTTATTCTACCCATCCATGAGCATGGAATGTTTTTCCACTTCTTTGTGTCTTCCTCAATTTCTTTCATGAGTACTTTATAGTTTTCTGAATACAGATTCTTTGCCTCTTTGGTTAGGTTTATTCCTAGGTATCTTATGGTTTTGGGTGCAATTGTAAATGGGATTGACTCTTTAATTTCTCTTTCTTCTGTTTTGTTGTTGGTATATAGAAATGCAACTGATTTCTGTGCATTGATTTTATATCCTGACACTTGACTGAATTCCTGTATGAGTGCTAGCAGTTTTGGAGTGGAGTCCTTTGGGTTTTCCACATAAAGTATCATATCATCTGCAAAGAGTGAGAGTTTGACCTCTTCCTTGCCGATTTGGATGCCTTTTATTTCTTTTTGTTGTCTGATTGCTGAGGCTAGGACTTCTAGTACTATGTTGAATAGCAGTGGTGATAGTGGACAGCCTTGCCGTGTTCCTGACTTTAGGGGAAAAGCTCTCAGTTTTTCTCCATTGAGAATGATATTCGCTGTGGGTTTTTCGTAGATGACTTTGATGATATTGAGGTATGTACCCTCTATGTCCAGGCCCTTTCTTGTCCCATAAAATAACTTTAGGATTGTTCATTCCAGCTCTTTGAAAAATGCCAATGGTATTTGAATGGCATTCAAAGGATGGCTTTGAAAGTGTGGATTGCACTGGGAAGCATAGATATTTTAACAATGTATAGTCTTCTAATCTGTGTGCATGGAAGGCTTTTCTATTTTTTGTGTCCTCCTCAATTTCTTTCATGAGTGTTCTGTAGTTTCTAGAATATAGGTCCCTTACCTCTTTGGTTAGGTTTATTCCTAGGTATCACTTCCTAGGTCTCATGTTTTTATTGCTATTGTAAATGAAATTGACTCCTTAATTTCTCTTCTTCAGTCATATTGTTAGTGTATAGGAAAGCAACTGTTTTCCGTGCATTGAGTTTGTTCCTGCCACATTGATGAGTTGCTGTATGAGTTCTAGTAATTTGGGAGTGGGGTCCAAGAGACAGTTGAACTTCTTTGCCAATTCGAATGTCTTTTATTTCTTTTTGTTGTCTCATTGCTGCGGCTAGGACTTCTAGTACTATGTTGAACAATAGTGGTGAGAATTGGCATCCCTGGTGTGTTCCTGAACTTAGGGGAAAAGCTCTCAGTTTTTCCACATTGAGAATGACATTCGCTGTGGGATTTTCACAAATGTTGTTATGATATTGAGGTACGTTCCCTCTATTCCTGTACTTTGAAGAGTTTTAATCAGGAAAGGATGCTGTATTTTGTCAAGTGCTTTTTCTGCATCAGTTGAGAGGATCATATGATTCTTCTCTCTTCCTTTAGTAATGTGCTCTATCCCATTGATTGATTTGCAAATGTTGAACTACCCTTGTATCCCACGAATAAATCCCATGTGGTCATGCTGAATAATCTTCTTAATGTACTGTTTGATCCTGTTAGCCAGGATCTTGCTGAGTATTTTGGCATCCATGTTCATCAGGGATATTGGTCTGTAATTCTCCTTTTGAATGGGGTTTTTGTCTGGTTTTAGGATCAGGGTAATGCTGGACTCAGAAAATGAGTTTGGAAGTTTTCCTTCCATTTCTATTTTTTAAACAGCTTCAGTGGAATAGATGTTATTTCTTCTTTAAATATTTTGTAGATTTCCCCTGGGAATCCATCTGGCCCTGGATTCTTGTTTTTGATTACTGCTTCAATGATCTCACTGGTTGAGTGTCTGTTCATATTTTCTATGTCATTATGTTTCAGTCTAGGTAGTCTATAAGTTTCCAGAAAAGCATCCATTTCTTCCAGGTTGCTTAGTTTGTTGGCATATAGTTGCTGGTAATAGTTTCTAATAATTGTTTCTATTTCCTTGGTGTTACTCATGATCTCTCCCCTTTCTTTCATGATTTTATTAATTTGGGCATCGATCACTGGGTGCTGTACATAAACAATGAACCTTGGAAGACTGCATAAAAAACTAATGATGTATTTTATTGTGACTAACATAACACAATAAAAATTTAAAAAATAATAGTAATTTGGATCTTTTCTCTTTTCTTTTGGATAAGTCTGGACAGAAGTTTATCAATCTTATTAATTCTTTCAGAGAAGCAGCTTCTTGTTCCCTTGATCTGCTCTACTGATTTTCTGGTTTCTGTTTCATTGACCTCTTCTGTAATCTTTATTATTTCTCTTTTCCTGCTTGGTTTTGATCTTATTTGCTGTTCTTTCTCCAGCTCCTTTAAGTATATGGTTATCTTGTGTATTTGGGATTTTTCTACTTTTTTGAGATAGCCTTGGATGACTACATATTTCCCCCTTAGGACAGCCTTTGCAGTATGCCATAGGTTTTGGATTGATAAGTTTTCATTCTCATTAGTTTCCATGAAATGTTTAAGTTCTTCTTTAATTTCCTGATCAAACCAATCATTCCTTAGCAGGATGCTCTTTACTTTCCATTATTTCTTCTCTTGTATCATTAATCCATCCCTCTGTCTCTTCCATCCTACTGTTCATTCCATCAAGCCTGTTTCTAATCATGTTTATTGCACTCTTCATCTCTGAATCATTGTTTTTAACACTTCTATCTGTGATGTAAGGATCTCCCTAATGTCTTCCACAGTTTTCTCAAGCCCAGTGAGTATACTTATCATTTTTGCTTTACATTCTCCATCAGACATGTTACTTATATCTGTCTCACTTAGATCTCTGGCAGTGGCCTTATCTTGTTCTTTCATCTGGAATAAATTCTTCCATCTTTGCATTTTGTCTATGTCTCTCCCTGCTTCACCGTGTAAGAAGAGCCAGCTATGTCTCCAGCTCCTGGAAGTAATGGCTTTATGAAGATGAGGTCATGTAGTGCCCAGGGCCTGGTGCTTCAAGGAGGGTCCCAGGCATGTGCTGTGTATGCTTTACAGTTTTATTTTGGCTGCTCTATCCTTCAGGCCAGTCATCTGCAGTCATCTTCTTGCTGGTTGTGGGCAGTGCTTGGCCCCTGGCCTGGCTGTGGTGGGTTTTAACTAGGTGTGCTCTGGTCTGCTTGTAAAAAGGGACCTGACACCACCACCACCAGAACTGAGGCCCTGCAGAACTCTCTGTTTGGGAGACGTGGTGTGGGCAGGGGCTTGTGCTGGTCTTCTGGGGGAGGTGGTCTCCTGTGCCGGGACTGAAACAAGCAGGACTAAGAGGGCATTTCTGCTGGAGTGAAGATTTGTGCAGCTTAGTGTAAACAAGTTAGGCAGTAGTGTCAGTACTGTGCTCCTTCTTAAAGGAATCTCTGTGTCCATGCTGAGTGTGGGACAAGAATATGGCACCAGCCAGCTCTTTGTTCCTGGAGGGTCTCTCCCCAAGTGCTGACTCTCAGGGACATACTCCAGGATGATTCAGCCATTTCCTTTCTCTGTGCCCCCAGTGCTCTTCAGACCACTGTTGCCATGCTGTCTGCCCCGAGTTTGTTGCCTTGCCTTCTCTGCAGAAGCAGCGCAGTGCCCACTGGGCTCTATACCAATCAAGCCCACTGACCTTGAAGATCCCAGGTTTGAGCCACCTGGGTGGCTCAGTCAATTAAGCATCTGCCTTAAGACCCTGGAGTTTTAGGATTGAGCACCACATCTGGCTCCCTGGTCAGTGGGGAGTCTGTTTGTCCCTCTCCTTCTGGTCCACCGCCCACTGCTTGTTCTCTCTCTCTCTCTCTCTCTCTCTCTCTCTCTCTCTCTCTCTCTCTCAAATAAAATAAAGTCTTAAAAAAATAAAACTCCAGGCTTTAAGTCCAGCTGGTTGTAAGAACTCATCCAATTCAGTCCCCCTTGCTTTCCAAGTCAATGTCTATGGAGAAACTGCCTCCTTCAGGTACCCCTGTGTGCTCCTCTCTCTCTCTAGCCCTTCTCTGTGACCGTGGTTCCTTCCACTCCACATCATCTGCTGTCTGACTCTCCCCGACCTGTCTCTGCACTTTCTACCTCTTCCACATGGCTTCTTCTCTCCCTTTAATTGTAAAATTTGTTCTGTTCATCTTTGGTCAATTTCTGGGATATTTAGGGTGATTTGATTGTTAACTAGTTGTGTTCATGGTATAAGACAAGCCTAGGGTCCTCTTACTTGGATGCCATCTTCCTCTGCATCCAGAATTGAGTATAAATCTTGCATCAAACCTTCCTTATCATTTTTCAAGTGTCAAAAGACATTTTATTTAATAACAAAGAGAGATAAATGAAAGGATATTTTTGGACTCACAAATCCTACTGGCAGGAAAATGGCTAATAAATCTGCTTAGCTTCAAACATGTGGCAGCTTTCCAGGGTAGGGACGCATAGATCCCAGGCAGAACAACAGGCCCACAGGCTGGAGTCTGAGACAGAGCATATTCTCAGGTTTGAAAAATAGTCGACTTGCCCAGATGGTCATAAAAATTGTTTGGTGTTGGTGATCCCTTTCTAAATTACATTTTGCTTCCTGTGAACAGGGATGTTGGTACCTATTATCTTATGCTTGCCCTGTAGTTGTATTTTTTTATTTTTATTGTGTTATGTCAGTCACCATACATTACATCATTAGTGCTTTATGTAGTGTTCCATGATCCATTGTTTGTGTATAACACCCAATGCTCCATCCAATATATGCCATCCTTAATACCCATCACTAGGCTCACCCATCCCCCCACCACCCTCCCTTCTAAAAGCGTCAGTTTTGTTTCCTAAAGTCCACAGTCTCTCATGCTTCATCTCCCCCCTCTGATTTACTGCCTTCACTTTTCCTTTCCTTCTCCTAATGTCCTCCATGTTATTCTTTATACTCCACAAGTGAAACCATATGATAAGTTACTTTCTCTGCTTGACTTATTTCACTCAGCATAATCTCCTCCAGTCCCATCCATGTTCATACAAGAGTAGGGTATTCATCCTCTCTGATGACTGAATAATATTCCATTGTATATATGGACCACATCTTCTTAATCCATTCATCTGTTGAAGGGCATCTTGGCTCTTTGCACAGTTTGGTGATTGTGGACATTGTTGCTATGAACGTTGGGGTACATGTGCCCCTTCTTTTCACAACATCTTTATCTTTGGGGTAAATACCCAGTAGTGCAATTGCAGGGTCTTAGAGTAGCTCTACTATTAATTTTTTGAGGAATTTCCACACTGTTTTCCAAAGTGGCTGCACCAACTTGCATTCCCACCAACAATGTAAGAGGGTTCTCCTTTCTCCACATCCTCTCCAACATTTGTTGTTTCCTGTCTTATTAATCTTTGCCATTCTAACTGGTGTAAGGTGTTATCTCAATGTGGTTTTTTTTATTCTTTGCCCCAGGGGTACAGGTCTGTGAATCATCAGGCTTACATCTTTCACAGCATTCACCAAAGCACAAATCCTCCCCAAACCATAAGAGACTCAATGTGGTTTTGATTTGAGTTTCCCTGGTGGCTAATGATGATGAGCATTTTTTCATGTGTCTGTTGGACATTTACATGTCTTCTTTGGAGACATGTCTGTTCATGTCTTCTACACATTTTTTGACCTGATTATCTGTTTCTTGGATGTTGAGTTTGAGGAGTTCTTTATAGATCTTGGATATCACCCCTTTGTCTATACTGTTATTTGCAAATATCTTCTCCCAATCCGTGGGTTGCCTCTTTATTTTGTTGACTGTTTCCATTGCTGTGCAGAAGCTTTTTATCTTGATGAAGTCCCAGAAGTTTATTATCACTTTTGTTTCCTTTGCCTTTGGAGACATGTCTTGAAAGAAGTTGCAGTGGCCGATGTCAAAGAGCTTACTGCCTATGTTCTCCTCTAGGATTTTGATGGATTCCTGTCTCACGTTGAGGTCTTCCATCCATTTCGAGTTTATCTTTGTGTATGCTGTGAGAGAATGATCGAGTTTCATTCTTCTATACATAGCTGTCTAATTTTCTCAGCACCATTTACTGAAGAGACTGTCTTTTTTCCACTGGATATTTTTTCCTGCTTTGTCAAAAGTTATTTGACCATAGAGTTCAGGGTTGATATATGAGCTCTCCACTCTGTTCCATTGGTCTATGTGTCTGTTTTTGTGCCAGTATCATACTTTCTTGGTGATTACAGCTTTGTGGTAAAGCTTGAAACCTGCAGTTGTATTTAGAAGAAAATATGTTGTTTTCTAGAACCACAGGTCTACTGATGGAGAGGGTTTCACCCTAGGAGGCAAAGTACTCACAGTTTCATCATACCTGACTTATATGGTTAAATTTGGGTCTTTGAGGTGATGTTATTTCGGTATATTTTGGATGGGAGTTAATGCTTTAGTGTGTTGACATTTTAGGTGATGTTGTGGTGTGGAAATGTGGATGCCATGTGGGATGGAGGGAAACATTTCCTGGTGAGGGTGCACTCTGGTGATCTACATCATTCTTTAACTTGTAGATCCTTTTTACTATATAAGTAAGTGTTTTCTTCTATGACGAAAGGGACTTTGCCATATTTCATTAAGGTAGGGATCTTTTTTAAGATTTATTTATTTACAAGTCAATCAGAGAAAGACAATTATCATATGATCTCTCTGATATGAGGAACTTGAGGGGCAGGGTGGGGGGTTGTGGGGGGTAGGGAGGGAAAAATAATGAAACAAGATGGGATGGGGGATGAGACAAACCATAAGAGACTCCTAATCTCACAAAACAAACCGAGGGTTACTGGGGGGTGGGAGGGTAGTGATAGGGTGGATGGGTTATGGACATTGTGGAGGGTTTGTGCTTTGGTGAATGCTGTGAAAGATGTAAACCTGATGATTCACAGACCTGTACCCCTTGGGCAAATAATAAAAATAAAATTTTTTAAAAAAGATTTATTTATTTATTTGACAGAGAGAGAGAGACTACCAGTAGGCAGAGAGGCAGGCAGAGAGAGAGAGAGAGAGGAGGAAGCAGGCTCCCTGCTGAGCAGAGAGCCCAATGCGGGGCTCAAACCCAGGACCCTGAGATCATAACCTGAGCCAAAGGCAGAGGCTTTAACCCACTGAGCCACCCAGGCGCCTCTAATGTAGGGATCTTAAGATTCAAATATTTTACTGATGGTGGATACACTTGTGGTGAGCATAGCACACCATATAATCTTGTTCAATCACTGTTGTACTCCAGAGACATGTAACATGGTGTCTCTTAAGTAAAATAAAACAAATCTTTTCTGGAGCATCCTGGTGTGTCCTAATGTAATGCCAAGTTTCTTATAAGAGGCAACAGAGTCAGGTTAGGCCCCAGTAGAAGAAGTGAGTCATGTGACCACTGATGCTCTAAGTTCTTCCCCCTATGAAGGTGGAGGGAGGAATCATGAGTCTGAAAATCAAGGTCTACAGCTCTGGAAACCAGGAGGAACAGATTCAACCCCAGAGCTTCTGCCGAGGTGTAGCTCTGCCAGCCCTGTGACTGCCACCTAGTGGACTTGATTTCATGTAGACCACCAAATATTAGGAGAATAAACATTTTTATTATTTGCCCCAGGGATACAGGTCTCTGAATCATCAGCCTTACACCTTTCACACCATTCACCAAAGCACAAACCCTCCCCAATGCCCATACATTTATTGAACTCTTCAAACCTTTCCCTAAAAGACTGGGATCCACATGAGAACATGATTCTTTGTCCCAAACTTCTGTCACCTTGGAGTGATGAATGCAAGGGAATCCTTGTACTTCACATGTCCTTAGCCCATCACCACAGCTGTCCCCTCCCCAGGGATTCTGACACACCTGGGCTATGGGTTCTCACACGGTGTGTCTCACACAGGGATACATGGCCATATCCTCAGACCTCAGACTGCTCAGCTCCATGTAGGCTGTGCTAGCAGACATATCTGCCATCAGGGTGACTCTGCAATGGAACTTCGGTGCATAACTTGTGGCACCATCTTCATGGTCAATTCACCCAATCCACTCAAGCCCTTGTCCAGGAGTCTATCACATGAGTGCATATAGTAATCAATGAATGTGTATCCAGATGCCTTACAGGAGACCTTCACGGATGTTCAAGCTTCCTCACCTCAGCCCCAGACTGCATCAGCTGCACCTGGGAGTGCACCCCTGAGGAAAGAGAACAGGTGAAGGTGAGGTCATCCTTGACTGACCTTTGTCTCCTCTTCATCCCTGAGACTGGGAGTCCCTTACCTATAGCCAGTGCCACCAAGAAGAGGGTTCTCCAGCTCCAGGCCATGGTGAGAGGCTGTGCTCACAGGGGCTACTATAGCCAAGGGGTGCAGTCATTCGGTGATGCTCTCAGGGCACGGACATCCTCATACCCAGCCTAGTGCACCTCAGATCACCTGAATATTCACGAGACAGAGTATTTCATACTCAGAACCAGAGCCATCAAGAGAAGGAGCAGGTAGACATCACAGGGACCATGGTCAGTAGGACGTTGAGAGCCCAAGTCCTAATCCTTGTTTGAGGACATGTGTACACTGCCAGCTCCCTGAACTGTGTGCTGAGCTTCTCCCACTAAGGGAAAAGAACCCACTGGAAATTCTCATTTTGAAACCAAGTTTGAATGACAGAGGGACCATCTGAACCTGTTCTTGGGTCTGATATCTGGATGTTTTATTCCTGAGCCAGTGTGTCTCCAAAATGCTGCATCCGATGAGGAAATAAGTGCACTTCTGCCTCCATCTCTTTACAATTAAGACATCTAAAAGCCCTGGGATATCGTCCTCTTCCGATGTACTTCTCATTGCCTTGAGATTGGTAAATGCTCCTGATAGAACAGGATCTTTACACACCCTTTACACACATTGCTTGTCCTACTCATATTTAGATTGTTTTCTGGAAAAAGGAGACCCCAACTTCTGAGAGGAAAGACTTCCCTGGGCCCCTGTGCACCTGCTCCTGGGGCAGCAGCCCTGTGCTGCAGGGTCCTGAGCATCCCCTGCAGCTGAGACCCCAGCCCAGAAGAGAAGACCCTGTCTGGGCTCACAGGTATTTACTGCAGTGTCTCTACTCCAGGATCATGTGGTGAAGGGGAGCAGAATATGCCACCCCACACGTGCCCCTGGAATTAAAGGTACTTGAGAAACAGCCTGTGCAGAGACACCCTGATCTCCTCTGTCCCCCTGAAAGTTGAGCATAGCTCTCCCATGGGAAAGGCACCCTCCCTGTACCAGGAGACAGACGTCCTTAGCACCAGAAGTAGGAATTTAAGGCCCAGAAGACTGTGCAAGTGCACCTTACTTCTTCACTAACTTAATTTTGTTAGTTTATGTTTCCAGAATGAAAGTGCCTCACACACAAAAGCCACAGTGGAGGAGATGAATCTGCCTCTGGTTTGGATGAACTATCTCCTCACAAGAGCTTGATGTTGAGTATAGAAGGGCCTTGTGGGTCTCCTTCAAGGTCAGCAGTGCTGCTGGGGCCTGGGAGCATTCTGGTGACAGCAACAGTGTCCCATCCTCCAGCCTGTACTCGGGGCCATGGACAGTTAGACCACGCACAAAGAACGCCAGCATAGGCGGGGAGTGTGTCCCCCCCAGGCCTGGGATTCTGGGCACTGGGTTCATGCCCATCAAGAGGAGGCCCGAACGCTGCAGGGACTCTGGGCTGTGCTTGCTGCTGCTGGCATAGTGTGGACACCAGCTGAGGACAGTCAAGAGCAGTCATCCCCTGACCATTGTTGGACTACAGCTGGGAGCCCTGGTGACCCCATAGCTGTGGGGGAGGGTGACCCTGAGAGTTGGAGGAGGAAGAGCAGCGCCAAGTCAGCTGACTCAGGTGACACTGTTCCAGGTCACCTGGAAGCTCCAGGTCAGCAGCGCGACAGGTGAGAGGGGGTCAGCTCTCTGAGACCTGCTTCAGCTCCATAGGACCACTCGTCACTAGGACGGCTCTGGTTCTGTCCATTCATGGGGCTCCATTCTGCTGGTCGTCTCCTTCCCTGACACCTGCCACCCTTGGATCTCAGGCAACACTTTCACCTATATCTGTGTTTCTGTCAGCAACCTCATAGATAATCCTGAATAAAGCAATGGACTGAGCGTAGGGAGAGGTATTGTTCAAGATGACAAGGAAAAAGGAACAGATCTGTGTCCCAGGAAGGAGCATCTAAGGCTTGGTTAGGAAACTGTTGGGACCCTACAGTTGTCATTGTTGTCCCTGAGCACCCCTACAATCTCCTCCTCAGACAGATCTGTGTCCTGTAGCCCCTCAGTGGTGACCCTGGTGTGCTAGTCCTGTGTGGGGAGGGGCATTATATATTCTAATGGTAAACCCCTGTGAATCAGAGGGACTGGCTATGGGATGTGACCTTCAAAGTTTGCTCCAGAGTTTACTTCTCTTTCCTTAAGCACAAGACACCCCAATGAGAAAACTGTGTCTTCTTGCAGGTGCAGAGTGGGATTCAGGATTGGCAGCATCCTTAGCTTCCAGGATGCACTGGAACATGAGGTCCAAGATCACATTTGAGGGGCTATGGTCTACCCGTGGGGACAAGGACGTCCCATCAGCTGTGCTTGCTGGAATCTGTGGGTGTTCAGAGAATCAGGAATGTGACCTTCCTTTGGCTCACCCTATCACCTCAGGGCCAACTGTAAATGGGGAGCTTGACACTGCTGACTACCTAAAGTATTTGCTAGTATTAGAAAAGAACGAATGCCCAGAGAAGATACAACGAATATGGAAGTGATAAAATATACAAGGAAAGCAGGAAATAATTGTAAATTATACCAGGAGACAATGTGAACCTGGTAGTTTATAATTTATAATTCATAAATTTTATATGAATTTGAATTTATAATTCATAAAGTCCAGAGCACCTGGAGGGACCTTCCTGTAAGGACCAGAAGACATAGAAATCAAGGTGAAAACCAAGATGCTCTAGACACTGCCCCTAAGCCTATGTCCAGCTTTCCTCTCATCCTCCTCCTTCCCATGAGGAACTGGGGTCTGGTTGGTGGTGGGCGGGCCCTGGTGCAAGGATCTCCTAAGGTGCTTGTGTAATCCTGTCTCCATGTCTCAGATTGTATGAGAAAGGAGCACCAGATCTTCCCTTCCCAACTCAGATTAATGTGTTCCTCCCAAGAACCATCTGTGCTCAGGTGGGGAAAGGACCATGTGGGTTGGATTTTAGGTGTTTTTTTTTATTTAAATTCAATTAACAACATATAGTACATCATTAGATTCAGATACAGTATTCAATAATGCATCAGTTGCACATATGGATTTCTGTTCCATGGATGCAACTGGAGGGTATTATGCTGAGTGAAATGAGTCAGTCAAAGAAAGACAATTATCATGTGGTTTTAAGCATATGTGGAATATAAGAAATAGTGCAGAGGGTCATGGGGGAAGGGTGGGAAAACTGAATGGGATGTCATGAGACAGGGAGACAAACCATGAGATACACTTAAGTATAGGAAACAAACTGAGGGTTATGGAAGGGAGGTGGGTGGGGGATGGGGTAACTGGGTGATGGGCATTAAGGAGGGTGTGTGATGTAATGAGCACTGGATGTTGTACACAACTGATAAATTATTGAACACTATGTCTGAAACTAATAATGTACTTTATCTTGGCTAACTGAATTTAAATAAAATTTTAAAAAAGAAAAGAATATCCACATAACACCCAATCCCTCTGCTTGCCCTCCACATGGATAAGCTTGTTTCCTTATGTAAATGCTGGATTATAGTTCCTAACACCCCCTTTTGTAGATGGAGACTGGGGCTCGTATCCATTGCCCTCATTTCCAGGACCCCATATCTGATTCGAGGGACAGAATGGCCCAAACTGGGCAAGCAGTCAAGGTCTGGACTCTGGACCACTGCCTTGTCCTCCAAGTTTGTGAACAGGTAATTCTGCAGGTTGAAACTGCAGCCCACTGTTGGACAGCCTGGAAACAGAATACGGGAGAACATTTATAATGTTTCTAACTGTTCATCAACTCCAGCACAAACCATCTCAAGCAACTGGGGCTGGAGAACAGTTCATGCAGAACTGGAGCCTAGATCACTAGCACCAGGCTCAGTGGGCCCTCACACCACCCAACATGGGGACACCAAGAAATGGTGAGTGTCACCAGGGCCCAGGATCTTTTAATGCCTCCCCTCCGCCATGGGAACCCACATGCAAATCACCTCGGGTGCTCCCAAGAAGAAATTGGCGTCACAGGCAGGGGTCAGCATTCTGGGTCTCCATCCTGCAGACAACCATGCAGATGCTGTGGTCCCTCCTCTGCCTTCTGGCAGCTCCCCTGGGTGAGGATCTGGAGGCTCTGGGATAGGTGGTGGCTTTTCTGTGGGATGGGACAGACTCACCATGACTCTCCTTGTCCCTAGGTGTCCTGTCTCAACTTACACTTCAGGAGTCAGGTGCAGAACTGGTGAAGCCCTCACAGACCCTCTCTCTCACATGTGTTGTCTCTGGGGGCTCCGTCACTAGCAGTTACTATTGGAGCTGGATCCGACAGCGCCCTGGGAGAGCACTGGAGTGGATGGGCTACTGGACAGGTAGCACAAGCTACAACCCAGCTTTCCAGGGCCGCATCTCCATCACCGCTGACACATCCAAGAACCAGTTCTCCCTGCAGCTGAACTCCGTGACCACCGAGGACACAGCCGTGTATTACTGTGCAAGAAACACAGTGAGGGGACATCAGTGTGAGCCTAGACACAAACCTCCCTGCGATGACACAGGAGGGACCTCCCTGCAGGTGGCCTCCAGGGGGTGCTCAGGACACCAGGGAGCTCTCCAGACAACTAGGGGCACTCAGATCACCAGGGGGCACTCAGGTCACCTTGGGGAGCTCAGGTCATCAGGGGGTGTTCAAGAGACAAGGGGCACTCAGGTCACCATGGGGCACTCAAGACCTACCAATACACTTTCCACACCAGAAGCAGCTCCAAGTGGAGATTAAATGTGTGTTTCCTGTCACAGTTTGGGGCATCCATTCCATAAAACTGTTTCCCTAGAGGCCTGGATAGAATTATGATTTGTTCTTAACTCTTACACCTGTGAATAAAAAGGCTGGCTGTCATAAGATACCTTGGAATAAACCTAACAAAAAAGGTAAAGGATCTGTACTCTAGGAGCTACAGAACATTCATGAAAGAAATTGAAGAACATACAAAAAGATGGAAAAGCATTCCATACTCATGGATCAGAAGAATAAACACTGTTAAAATGTCTATACTGCCCAGAGTAATCTCTACTTTCAATGCCATCCCGCTCAAAATTCCACTGGCATTTTTCAAAGTGCTGGAACAAAGAATCCTAAAATCTGTATGGAACCAGAAAAGACCCAAGTCACTAAGGAAATGTTGAAAAAAGAAAAACAAAGCTGGAGGCATCATGTTGCCTGATTTCAAGCTTTACTACAAAGCTGTGATCACCAAGACAACATGGTACTGACACAGAAACAGACATATAGACCAATGCAACAGAGTAGAGAGTCCAGATATGGACCCTCAATTCTATGGTCAAATAATCTTTGACAAAGAAGGAAAAAATATCCAGTGGAAAAAAATCTTTTCAATAAATGGTGCTGGGAAAATTGGACAGTTATGTATAAAAGAATGAAACTCGACCATTCTCTCACACCATACACAAGGATAAAGTCAAAATGGATGAAAGACCTCAGTGTGAGGGAGGAATCTATCAAAATCCTCTAGGAGAACATAGGCAGTAACCTCTTTGACATTGGCCACAGCAACTTCTTTCACATATGTCTCCAAAGGCAAAGGAAACAAAAGAAAAAATGAACTTTTGGAACTTCCTCAAGAGAAAAAGCTTCTGCACAGCAAAGGAAACAGTCAACAAAGCAAAGAGGCAACCCGCAGAATGGGAGAAGATATTCTCAAATGACACTACAGATAAAGGGCTGATATCCAAGATTTATAAAGAACTTCTCAAGCTCAACGCCCAAAGAACAGATAGTCATGTCAAAGAATGGGCAGAAGACATAAGCAGACACTTCTCCAAAGAAGACATAGAAATGGCCAACAGACACATGAAAAAATGTTCCTCATCACTAACCATCAGGGAAATTCAAATCAAAACCACACTGAGGTACCATCTTACACCAGTTAGAATGGCCAAAATCAACAGGTCAGGAAACAACAAGTGTTGGAGATGATGTGGAAAAAGGGGGACCCTCTCTCATTGTTGGTGGGAATGCAAGTTAGTGCAGCCACATTGGAAAACAGTGTGGAGATTCCTCAAAAAATTAACAATAGAGCTACCCTGTGACCCTGCAATTGCACTACTGGGTATTTACCCCAAAGATACAGATGTAGTGAAAAGAAGGGCCATATGTACCCCAATGTTCATAGCAGCAGTGTCCACAATCACCCAACTGTGGAAAGAGTCAAGATGCCCTTCAGCAGATGAATGGATCAAGAAGATGTGGTCCACATATACAATGGAATATTATGCAGCCATCAGAAAAGATGAATACCCAACTTTTGTATCAACATGGACGGGACTGGAGGAGATTATGCTGAGTGAAATAAGTCAAGCAGAGAGAGTCAACTATCATGTGGTTTCACTTACTTGTGGAACAGAAGGAATAAAATGGAGGACTCTAGGGGAAGGAAAGGAAAAGTGAATTAGGGTAAATCAGAGGGAGAGATGAACCATGAGAGACTGTGGACTCTGAGAAACAAACTGAGGGTTATGGAGGGGAGGGGGTGGAGGGATGGGTGAGCCTGGTGGTGGGGATTAAGGAGGGCACATACTGCATGGAGCACTGAGTGTAGTGCATAAACAATGACTCTTGGATCACTGAAAAAATAAAGTAAAAAAAATTAAAAATAAGGGAGAAAAAGTTTGGTTGTAATAGGAGAAAACTATATTTATATGCACAAAAGGCAGAAAGTCACATATACCTGTGAATCATTTCCCTAAAAGATAGTTAATTACAGACATTCTGATGTAAGTCCTCTAAGTCTGTAAAAGTTTCAGCTGGACTCAACAACACAGCACCACACAGCCCAGCGTACAAGTTGTGAGCCAGCAACATAAAGCTCATGCTAAACATAAGGTATAGGGACATCATGAAGCCAAAGCCAGAGAAGAATGTCCCTAGTGCTAAGGGTCATTGTATGGACCCCATACTCATAGCTTCTATTTAGTTGACACCATCCAGAGGCAGAGGGACCCCAACCAAGCTTGGTACAGTTGGTGAATCAGATGATATGATACACACTTACAAGATAATATGAAATGTTAATCACTTCCATCATTGAGGTGTCTGGTGATCTAAGGGAATACCACACAGCATGTCAGAAATGCTCTAATAAATCCAGGAAATAGTGTGAAATGAGGGATTTTTTATTGTGAGTCAGTGCTGCAAATGTCCTGAGGTAATTGAAACATCAAAGGCAGAGAGCCTAGACTTTCTTATGAGATTTCCCATGTGCGGTGCAGGAGAATAGGGAGGAATGAGGCTTCTGGTGTCAGGAATGAATCATTAGAAGATAAAGTTTCAGGACTAATTCCATGCAACAGCTATAAAAATGAGCGAAAGACAATAAAAGTGATCAATAGGTGTAGAAGACAATCTGAGTCCCTAAAAATAAGAATAATATATAAGAAGACAACAATAATAATTAAGCTAGTAGAAGTAGACAGAGGTCTTACCCAGTGTCTGCAGTGGAAGGTGTCCACTCCCCCAAGGTCGCCAGCTGGTTTTGAAGGTCTTGTGTTCACTCTGTGCACACAGAGACCAGAAGCTTCCACTGGGTCTGTGGGAATGCTCAGGTTGAGGTACTGGGTGGGAGGAGCCTTCCACCTGCAGGGAATAACTCATTGATCCTCCAGTCGCTGATATGAGCTCAGTGTGTATGACCTCTACCATCACAGGTTGAACCCTAACACTGAAGTGATGGGGCGAGGAGGTGGGGCATCAAGGAAGCACGTAGGTCAGGAGGGTGCAGCCTCATGGTGAGATTTGTGCCCTTATAGATCAGGACTGGGAATGCTCCCAGCACCCTGACTCCATGTGAGGTGACAGGAGAAGGACACTCTAGGATGTGTGTGCTATCCAGACACCAAATCTATATACACATTGACCTGGGACTTTCCAGACTCCAGAACTGTGAGAAATGAGTGTCTGTTGTTTAAAACCACCCAGTCCATGGACATTGTTACAGCAGCTGGAGCAGACAAAGACATTAGGACACATGAACCCAGGCATTTCCAGATGTGGCTGTGATGACCGATAGGATATGAGTCTTACCATCTCCTTACAGAGTTGTTTTATGGTGATTGTCATGAGCTGTGCACCCCAGTCACTGGATGTAATGTTGGTACCCCTTGTCCCCAACCTGACACCCATCTGCATCTGTGACTCTCCCTCTGGTCATGAGGGTAGGTTCCCCTTGGCGTCTTCATTACTGGAATCCCTCAAGGCACCTGAATTATTTGTTTATCCTTTATCATTCTATTTATATGCAATCCTTTTCTAATGGGTCTCTGCACCAGCCAGGTAACACCTCTTGATAACAAAATTGGACAGCTCTGTCATCCTATTACCTACTTTACATATGAATATACCTGGTAGTGAAGCTGTTTCAGGGGAGTTAAGTCCACTCACAGTAAGTGAGTCAGTGGAACAGCTCTGAATTACCAGAAGCAATGGAGAGGCTCAGCCTTGTCCAAATTCAACAGGATTTGTACACTTAGCTGCTTTCCCCAAACTTGCACATCCAGGACTTTAAACATGAGAGGATGGAGGAGAGGGTGAAGCAAAGAGGACTCTAACAGAGTGGATTCCCTGGACTTGTGGTGGGGTTTGATGATTGCATAAGCAGCCCTTGGGGCAGAAGGAGGTTGGCTCTCCCTGCAATAGAACCATCCCCTCTGGCCATGTCTGAGTCCCTGTCCGTCCCCTTAAGTACATTCCCTACATGGGAACAAGAGGAGCCAGCATGAAGGAGGACCCGAGAGAGAACACTGAGGCCCCCAAAGTTCAAAGAAATCCTCTTCCCAGGGGTCCCCCAAGAACTAGAACTCCTTGTCCCCTTTTCCCAATTCCATACAATGTCACCTTCCACATGTATGTTCCCACCTGAACAACAAATGGAACCCCAGTCCTCATTTACATACATTCTGGTTCTCCTCACCCAGGACTTATCTGTTTTCTTCATCTCTTACATTTTAGTACATCTCTTCCATGGACTCATGATGTCATGGAGTCAATATTCTGCACTGAGGTCTCTGTTGTCTTGAGAGCCAGGCACCATAGAAATGAGAACAACATTAATGATCATAATAACACCTAAAGTCCAACCCACATGGTCCTTTACCCACCCTGAGCACAGATGGTTCTGGAAGGAATACATTCATCTGACTTGGAAAAGGAAGTTCTGGTTCTCCCTTCCCACATAACCTGAGATATAGAGACCCTAAAGAACAGGCACCTTCAGGGGTTCTAGCCTCAGGATGAGCCACCCACCAACAACTAGACCACAGTTCCTCATGGGAAGGAGGAGGATGAGAGGAAAGCTGGACATAGGCTTAGGGGCAGTGTCTAGAGCATCTTGGTTTTCACCTTGATTTCTATGTCTTCTGGTCCTTACAGGAAGGTCCCTCCAGGTGCTCTGGACTTTATGAATTATAAATTCAAATTCATATAAAATTTATGAATTATAAACTACCAGGTTCACATTGTCTCCTGGTATAATTTACAATTATTTCCTGCTTTCCTTGTATATTTTATCATTTCCACATTCGTTGTATCTTCTCTGCACATTCGTTCTTTTCTAATACTAACAAATACTTTAGATAATCAGCAATGTGAGCTCCCCATTTACAGTTGGCCCTGAGGTGATAGGGTGAGCCAAAGGAAGGTCACATTCCTGATTCTCTGAACACCCACAGATTCCAGCAAGCACAGCTGATGGGACGTCCTTGTCCCCACGGGTAGACCATAGCCCCTCAAATGTGATCTTGGACCTCATGTTCCAGTGCATCCTGGAAGCTAAGGATGCTGCCAATCCTGAATCCCACTCTGCACCTGCAAGAAGACACAGTTTTCTCATTGGGGTGTCTTGTGCTTAAGGAAAGAGAAGTAAACTCTGGAGCAAACTTTGAAGGTCACATCCCATAGCCAGTCCCTCTGATTCACAGGGGTTTACCATTAGAATATATAATGCCCCTCCCCACACAGGACTAGCACACCAGGGTCACCACTGAGGGGCTACAGGACACAGATCTGTCTGAGGAGGAGATTGTAGGGGTGCTCAGGGACAACAATGACAACTGTAGGGTCCCAACAGTTTCCTAACCAAGCCTTAGATGCTCCTTCCTGGGACACAGATCTGTTCCTTTTTCCTTGTCATCTTGAACAATACCTCTCCCTACGCTCAGTCCATTGCTTTATTCAGGATTATCTATGAGGTTGCTGACAGAAACACAGATATAGGTGAAAGTGTTGCCTGAGATCCAAGGGTGGCAGGTGTCAGGGAAGGAGACGACCAGCAGAATGGAGCCCCATGAATGGACAGAACCAGAGCCGTCCTAGTGACGAGTGGTCCTATGGAGCTGAAGCAGGTCTCAGAGAGCTGACCCCCTCTCACCTGTCGCGCTGCTGACCTGGAGCTTCCAGGTGACCTGGAACAGTGTCACCTGAGTCAGCTGACTTGGCGCTGCTCTTCCTCCTCCAACTCTCAGGGTCACCCTCCCCCACAGCTATGGGGTCACCAGGGCTCCCAGCTGTAGTCCAACAATGGTCAGGGGATGACTGCTCTTGACTGTCCTCAGCTGGTGTCCACACTATGCCAGCAGCAGCAAGCACAGCCCAGAGTCCCTGCAGCGTTCGGGCCTCCTCTTGATGGGCATGAACCCAGTGCCCAGAATCCCAGGCCTGGGGGGGACACACTCCCCGCCTATGCTGGCGTTCTTTGTGCGTGGTCTAACTGTCCATGGCCCCGAGTACAGGCTGGAGGATGGGACACTGTTGCTGTCACCAGAATGCTCCCAGGCCCCAGCAGCACTGCTGACCTTGAAGGAGACCCACAAGGCCCTTCTATACTCAACATCAAGCTCTTGTGAGGAGATAGTTCATCCAAACCAGAGGCAGATTCATCTCCTCCACTGTGGCTTTTGTGTGTGAGGCACTTTCATTCTGGAAACATAAACTAACAAAATTAAGTTAGTGAAGAAGTAAGGTGCACTTGCACAGTCTTCTGGGCCTTAAATTCCTACTTCTGGTGCTAAGGACGTCTGTCTCCTGGTACAGGGAGGGTGCCTTTCCCATGGGAGAGCTATGCTCAACTTTCAGGGGGACAGAGGAGATCAGGGTGTCTCTGCACAGGCTGTTTCTCAAGTACCTTTAATTCCAGGGGCACGTGTGGGGTGGCATATTCTGCTCCCCTTCACCACATGATCCTGGAGTAGAGACACTGCAGTAAATACCTGTGAGCCCAGACAGGGTCTTCTCTTCTGGGCTGGGGTCTCAGCTGCAGGGGATGCTCAGGACCCTGCAGCACAGGGCTGCTGCCCCAGGAGCAGGTGCACAGGGGCCCAGGGAAGTCTTTCCTCTCAGAAGTTGGGGTCTCCTTTTTCCGGAAAACAATCTAAATATGAGTAGGACAAGCAATGTGTGTAAAGGGTGTGTAAAGATCCTGTTCTATCAGGAGCATTTACCAATCTCAAGGCAATGAGAAGTACATCGGAAGAGGACGATATCCCAGGGCTTTTAGATGTCTTAATTGTAAAGAGATGGAGGCAGAAGTGCACTTATTTCCTCATCGGATGCAGCATTTTGGAGACACACTGGCTCAGGAATAAAACATCCAGATATCAGACCCAAGAACAGGTTCAGATGGTCCCTCTGTCATTCAAACTTGGTTTCAAAATGAGAATTTCCAGTGGGTTCTTTTCCCTTAGTGGGAGAAGCTCAGCACACAGTTCAGGGAGCTGGCAGTGTACACATGTCCTCAAACAAGGATTAGGACTTGGGCTCTCAACGTCCTACTGACCATGGTCCCTGTGATGTCTACCTGCTCCTTCTCTTGATGGCTCTGGTTCTGAGTATGAAATACTCTGTCTCGTGAATATTCAGGTGATCTGAGGTGCACTAGGCTGGGTATGAGGATGTCCGTGCCCNTGTGCCCTGAGAGCATCATCGAATGACTGCACCCTTCCACTACAGTAGCGCCTGTGAGCACAGCCTCTCACCATGGCCGGGAGCTGGAGAACCCTCTTCTTGGTGGCACTGGCTATAGGTAAGGGATATGAACTTTTGGAACTTCATCAAGAGAACAAGCTTCTGCACAGCAAAGGAAACAGTCAACAAAACAAAGAGGCAACCCATGGAATAGGAGAAGATATTCTCAAATGACACCACAAAGGGCTGATATTGAAGATCTATAAAGAACTCCTCCAACTCAACACCCAAAAAGCAGAGAACCATGGAGATGTGTCTTGAAAGAAGTTACTATGACCAATGTTGACGGGGTTACTGCGTATGTTCTCCTCTAGGATTTTGATGGATTCCTTTCTCACATTGCGGTCTTTCTTCCATCTTGAGTTTATCTTCATGTATGCTGTAAGGGAATGATCTGGTTTCATTCTTCTGAATGTGACTGTCCAGTTTTCCCAACTCCATTGATTGAAGAGACTGTCTTTCTTCCATTGGATATTTTTTCCTGCTTTGTTGAAGATTAGCTGACCATAGAGTTGAGAGTCCATATCTGGGCTCTCTATTCTATTCCATTGGTCTGTGTCTCTTTTTGTGCCAGTACCATGCTGTCTTGGTGAACAAGTTTGTAATAGAGCTTGAAGTCGGGCATTGCGATGCTCCCAACTTTGGCTTTCTTTTCAAACATTCCCCTTGTGATTTGGGTGTTTTCCAATTCCATACAAATTTTAAGGTTATTTGTTCCAGCTCTTTGAAAAATGTCAATGGTATTTTGATAGGGATTGCATTGAAAGTGGATATTTCTCCTTGTAGCATAAGCATTTTAACAATGTTTATTCTTTTTTTATTATGTTCAGTTAACCAACATATAGTACATCATTAGTTTTTGATGTAGTGTTCAGTGCTTCATGAGTTGTGTATAACACCCAGTGCCCATCACATCATGTGCCCTCCTTAATAAACATACTTCCAGTCCATGAGCATGGGATGTTATTCCATCTCTTTGTGTATCCCTCAATTTCTTTCATAAGTGTTCTGTAGTTCAAGAGTATAGGTCCTGTACCTCTTGGCTCAGTTTATTCCTAGGTACTAAAGGTTTTTGCTGTTATTGTAAATGGAATCAATTCCTCAATTACTCTTTCTTCAGTCACATTATTCGTGTATATGTGTAGGGTGTGTTGTGTACTTGAGACCTATCTTGTTTCTTGAGAAAGGCTTATATTGCTATATACTTTCCTCTCAAGATTGCTTTTGCTGTGTCCCAAAGATTTTGAACAGTTGTGTTTTCATTTTCATTTGTTTCCATGAATTTTTAATTCTTCTTTAATTTCCTGGTTGACCCAGTCATTCTTTAGTGGGATGTTCTTTAGCCTCCATGTATTTGAGTTCTTTCCAGCTTTCCTCTTGTGGTTGAATTCTAGTTTCAGAGCATTATGGTCTGAAAATATGCAGGGAATGATCCCAATCTTTTGGTACCTGCTGAGACCTGATTTGTGACCCAGAATATGGTCTCTTCTGGAGAATGTTCCATGTGCACTAGAGAAGAATGTGTATTCTGTTGTTTGGGGATGGAATGCTCTGAATATATCTGTGATGTCCAACTGGTCCACGGTGTCATTTAAAGCCTTTATTTCCTTGTTGATCTTTTGCTTCGATGATCTGTCCACTTCAGTAAGGAGGGTGTTAAAGTCCCCTACTAATACTTCATTATTGTCAATGTGTTTCTTTGATTCTTTTATTAATTGGTTCATATAATTGGCTGCTCCCATGTTAGGGGCATAGATATTTATGATTGTTAGATCTTCTTGTTGGACAGATCCTTTTATTATGATATAGTGTCCTTCCTCATCTCTTATGATATTCTTTGCCTTAAAATCTAATTTATCTGATATAAGGATTGCCACTCCAGCTTTCTTTTGCTGTCCATTGGCATGGTAAATTGTTTTCCACCCCCTCACTTTAAATCTGGAGGTGTCTTTGCGTGTAAGATGAGTTTCTTGTAGACAGCATATCGATGGGTCTTGTTTTTTTATCCATTCTGATACCCTGTGTCTTTTAGTTGGGGCATTTAGTCCATTTACATTCAGAGTAACTATTGAGAGATATACATTTAGAGCCATTGTATTGCCTGTAAGGTGACTGTTACTGTATATTGTGTTTCTTCCTTTCTGGTCTATGTTTCTTTAAGGTCTCTTTGCTTAGAGGACCCCTTTCAATATTTCCTGTAGGGCTGGCTTGGTGTTTGCAAATTCCTTGAGTTTTTGTTTGTCCTGGAAGATTTTTATCTCTCCTTCTATTTTCAGTGAGAGCCTAGCTGGATATAGTATTCTTGGCTGCAGATTTTTCTCATTTAGTGCTCTGAATACATCATGCCAGCTCTTTCTGGCCTGCCAGGTCTCTGTGGATAGGTCTGCTGACAATCTAATATTTCTACCATTGTATGTTATAGACCTCTTGTCCCGAGCTGCTTTCAGGATTTTCTCTTTGTCACTAAGACTTGTAAGTTTTACTATTAGATGACGGGGTGTGGACCTATTTTTATTAATTTTGGGGGGGCTTCTCTGTGCCTCCTGGATTTTGATGCTTGTTCCCTTTGCCAGATTAGGGAAATTCTGTATTAAGATCTGCTCCAATATACCTTCTGGCCCTCTCTCAATCTCGTCCTCTTCTGGGATCCCAATTATTCTAATATTGTTTCGTCTTATGGCATCACTTATCTCTCGAATTCTCTCCTCATGGTCCAGTAGTTGTTTGTCTCTCTTTTCATCCTCTTCTTTTTTCTCTGACATTTTGTCTTCTAAATCACTAATTCTGTCTTCTGCTTAATTTATCCTAGCAGTAGGAGCCTCCATTTTCAATTGCACCTCATTAATATCTTTTTTGATTTCAGCTTGGTTAGATTTTAGTTCTTTTATTTCTCCAGAAAGGTCTTTTATTTCTTTAGAGACAGCTTCTCTATTTTCTNAGCATCTTAAGAATCATCATTCTGAATTCTAGTTCTGTCATATTACTAACGTCCACATTGATTAGGTCCCTAGCCATCATTACTGCGTCTTGATCTTTTTTGGTGTTGATTTTTTCCGCCTTGTCATTTTATGCAGATAAGAATAGATGGATGAGAGAACTAAATACTAAGGGGTAGCGATGACCCCAGAGAAATATACACTAACCTACTCAGAAGAGACCTGGAACNAAAAAAGAAAGAGGGAAGAAACCAAAAAGCAAAAGAACAAAATCATACAAAAACAAAACAAAAATAAATAAAACAAAATCCTATATCTATATCTATATTATCTATTTTTGTTTCTATATCTATGTCTGTATGACTATCTCTGTATCTATCTATATCTATATCTATATCTATATCTATATCTATTAGACTGGTGAAGTGAACAGACCCTACATGTTTATAAAAATTAAGGTTAAATACAATGAAGAGATAAAATATTATTATAACAATGAAAAGTTTAAAAAGATTAAAAAGTGTTGATAAGATATAATAGTTAAAATGTTAAAATAGGAAAAAGGAAAAAATTTAAAAGAAAAAAGTAAGAAGAAAAAAAATTCAAAGAAAAAATTCAAAGAATTTAACTTTGAAAGACTAAAGAATCATGGGGAAAAAGCCATTAATTCTCTGCATTGCTTTCCCCTTGCTCCGGAGTTCCACAATTCTTAGCAATCTTGAACTTGACTTTGGCTGGATGTTTTTTCTGGTCTTCTGGGGGAGGGGCCTGTTGCTGGGATTCTCAAGTGTCTCTGCCCGAGTCAGATTCGTGCTGCCCTCGCCAGGGGCCAGGCTAAGTCATCCCCTTGGGTTCGCTCTCAGAGCTTTTGTTGCCTGAGTGTTTTCTGTACTGCGTTGGAGGCCGGGACTGAAGATGGCAGCTCCCAGTCTCCAACACGGAGGAGCCGAGAGCTGGGGGCTCAGTCCTCAGTGTGCCTCAGAGAAGAGCAGTCCCTCCCATGTCCTGGTCTCCAGCCATGCTCTGAGCTTCCCCGCCCAGTGACCCAGCTTCTCTCTCTCTGATGCGGCCCCGTTTAGGATCTCTGAACCCAGCAGTTTCCTGCACCCGCTCCCAAGCAGCCGCTCCCGAGCCGCCGCTCCCGGAGGAGGAAGGTGAGTCTCCCCGGATCTGCTGCCCATGGGGTCCCCACTCACAGAGCAGTGGCCCAACTGTGCTTTGGATCCCGGCCCAAGGTGACCCCGAGCTGAGAGACCCCTTCTCTGCTCAGCTCTGTCTCTCCCACCGGCTTCTCTCTGATCCCTGGGAGCTCGGTCACGCTCGGACACCCCTGGTCTCTCTGTGTCCCCGTGGGTCCTGAGACCACACTGTCCCCATGAGGGCTTCACCCCCCGCTTGGCCTCCGGGGCGACGTCCCTCCATGAAGCCGACTTCTCACAGTTCTGAGTCTGTACTCGCTGCTTGCTCACCTGCCGGGAGCCGCCCTCCCCCTGGGTCTGTCCTCCTGTCGCTGCAGATTCACTTCTCCGCACGGCCGACCTTCCAGAACATGGTCAATTTTCTGTTCCTGGAACCGCTGCTCTTCTCTTCGATCTCCTGTAGAATTTGCAGGTGTTCAGAATGGTTTGATAGCGATCTGTATGAATTTCTGGGCCCTGATGATAATCGGTCTCCTGCTCCTCCGCCATCTTGCCACAGTCGTTCTATATTCAATTTTATTTTTATATATGAGTTCTGATTTCTTTGCAATTTTGGGATGTAGTGTCTTTTAATACACACACCAAAATTCAATCAGGAATAAGTGGATCACCCTGCTTTGTCCACTCTGTGACATTATAGTCTCTCTTACCTCCCCCTTTTTTATTAATTTTTTTTATTATTTGCCCCAGAGGTACAGGTCTGTGAATCATTAGGCTTATGCTTTTCACAGCACTCACCACAGCACAAACCCTCCCCAATGTCCATAACCCATCCACCCTATCCCTACCCTTCCACCCCCCAGTAACCCTCAGTTTGTTTTGTGAGATTAGGAGTCTCTTACGGTTTTTCTCCTTCCCGATCCCATCTTGTTTCATTGTTTTTCCCTCCCTACCCCCCACAACTCCCCACCCTACCCCTCAAGTTCCTCATATCACAGAGATCATATGATAATTGTCTTTCTCTGATTGGCTTATTTCGCTTAGTATAATACCCTCTAGTTCCATCCACATTGTTGCAAACGGCAAGATTTCATTTCTTTCGATGGCTGTGTAGTATTCCTTTGTATATATATACCACATCTTCTTTATCCATTCATCTCTTGTTGGACATCTAGGTTCTTTCCATAGTGTGGCTATTGTTTACCTCCCCCTTTCTTTACTGTTTTGTTTCATTTTAGCTTTGTTTGATTTTCTATGGTGGCTTCCGACCACTTTGGAATTTTTTCTAGGGTTCACTGTGCTTGGGTTGTGGTTGATACTTTAGAATCTGTTCATTCACTCAACCATCCCTTAACAGGATTACTAGGAGGAGGAACTCTCAACAAGAGTATGGATATTCCTCAAGACGTTAAAAATAGAACTCTCCTACAACCCAGCAATTGCACTGCTGGGTATTTATCCCAAAGACCTGCTGGCTGCCAGTTGACCTGCAGATCTGTAGGCAAGTCCATTCCAGGTCAGCAGAATACCCAGCCAAGCCATGGGAATGAAATAAACGTGTATTAGTATGTAGCACTGAGGTTTTGATGTAGTTTTTAATATACAGTTAATTAAACATCCATCGGTTCACTAAGACTATGGTCTTATCTATCCCAAAGATACAGATGCAGTGAAAAGAAGGGGTACGTGCACCCCAATGTCATACAGCAATGTACACAACAGCCAAACTGTGGGAGGAGCTGCGATGTCCTTCAAGGGATGAATGGGACGACAGGAACATCTGCATGCACAGCAAGAAAGGGTGAGAAGCAGTCCTCCTCTGAGATGGGCAGTGACTCAGAGGAGGCCTAAAGGACCCCCACATAGCACCACCCCTCTCAGGGCTCCTCAGGGTCTGCTCTCAGAGGCTGGGGGCTCAGCCAGAGGGGTGCTGCCCCCTCTGTGGGGAGAGGCTCTGCAGGGTCCTCCCTCTGGGCAGTGCCATACAAGGCAGCACTGCAGGACCCAACTTCAGAGCCACACAGCGCCCAGAAGAGGAGCACATCCTGAGAATCCAACAAGCTCAGAGTGGGTGTCCAGCCCTGGAAGCCAGACACAGGGAGAACTCAGGCTTTTCCCCGCTTACTTCCTCACTTGGAATTGCTGCCATGGACAACCACGGCCTTTGGAATGAGACCTTAAAACCCTATGGAAATGTCTCTTCAACATTGACTCATGGTGATGGGAACCCCACCAAGCCCTGGGGCTGGACTCTGGGGAGGGTCAGGAACCCAGGGGAAACTAACACCCTACAGAAGACGAAGGAGCTAAGGCACCAACATGGGTCCCTTGGGCAGGGACTGTGAGCATCACAGGAGGGACAAGACCCAGAGAGGCCTCCCCCCCACCCCCCAGGCAGCAGTGACGTCAAGGTCTGAAGACCCCACAGGACACAGGCAGCTGGTGGGCGCTGGGGGTGGGGGGTCCAGCAGAGGGCCAGCCAGACAGCTCCTGAATCCCATGGGGAACTTGGGAGAAACAGGCGCCAATGCCGGCCCTGCCCCGGGCAGCCCTCCCAGAAGCTCTGGTGGACAGAAGGTGCGAGGAGAGACACCAGTGTCCAGAGGGGAGCATTTTGGCCCCTCGGAATCCCCCACATCCACCACGGAGTCGATGCCCGGATCCACTGTGAGGACAGAGACGTGAGCCTCCTGGGGCCTCGGGAGCTGGTGGGTCCTGAGAAGCCACAGGAAATGTCACCCTCACAGGGGCTCTGGTGCTGGAGCAGCAACCCCAGTCAGGTGTGCAGGAGAACCCGGACTCCCCTCTGCCTCAGCCTCCCCGACACCCACACCTGGGCTCCCCTGAGACTAAACTCTCCTTCACCTGTACCTGTGCCTCCATGGGGTATAAACCCTCCCCACACTTTTACCTGGTCTCCCCTGGGTCAGGACCTCCCCGCACCTGCAACTGGGCCCTCCTGAGTCTGGAGTACTAATTCACCTATACCTGGCCTTCATCTGCATCTGGGACTCTCCTGGGCCTCCTGTGGGCCTGGGCCTCCCCTGAAAGAGTATCTGGCCCTCACCTACTTTGGTCTATACCTGGGCTGTCCCTGGGCCTAACCTGGGTCTGGACTCCCCTGGACCTCTACTGGGCCTCCTCTGAGCCTCCCATGACTGTGGACCTCTTGTGCACCTGGACCTCCCCTTGGTCCACAACACCCTGTACATGTACCGGGGCCTCCCCTGCCCATGTAACAGGTTCTAACCAGGGTCTGGTTATCTGCTTCACATGCACATGAGCCTCTCCTCCATCTCGACCTCCCCTGGACCTGTAACTGGGGCTCTGCTGGGTCTGGATGACCCTTGACATATACGTGGCGCTCTCCTAGGTCTGGGCTTCCCCTACATGGGCATCTGGGCCTACCTGGGTGTGAAACCCCAACACCTGTACCTGGGGCACCCATGGTTGTAAACCTCCCCTTCACCTGTAATGATCCTACTGTGGGGGAGGACTTCCCTTGGGTATGGGTCCTCTCTGGGGCTTTATGGGTCAGGACCAACCTGCACTTAACCTGGGTCTCCCCTGGGCTTTGCTCTCCTCTGCACCTAACTGGGGCCTCCCCTGGGCCTGGACCTCACCCCCACCTGCACCTCCTCACCTGCACGTGCTCCTGAGTCTGACCCTCTCCTTCACCTGCACCTGGGCTCCCCTGAGTCTGACCCTCACCTTCACCTGCACCTGGGCTCCCCTAAGTCTGACCCTCTCCTTCACCTGCACCTGGGCTCCCCTGAGTCTGACCCTCTCCTTCACCTGCACTGAGGCCTCTCTTGGGCGGGAACCTCACCCCCACCTGCACCTCCTCACCTGCACGTGCTCCAGGTCCGGCTCGAACCAGAATGGACAGAAGCTACACCAGGGACAGCAGGGCCCCTGGGACTGGAGAACCTCTTTGTCCATCAGCTTAGTGACTTTAGAGAGGATGGCCCACGGCACATGGCAAAGGGAGACAGGTGCCAGGCATCAGAGGCAGAGCCGGAAGCTCATGTCCAGGTGGACAAGGCCTGGCCCCGTCCTTCCAGACCCACTCGCAGGCCACGCAGCATGACTCAGACCCAGAATCTCAAGGGTCAGTGGCACCAGGAGTGACTCCTGCCTCATCCTCCCACCTCCAGCCTTCCTGGCTGGGAGCCACCTGCTGGCTTCAGGGAACAGAAGGCACCAGAGTGACCCCCACTCCCTGGGGCTGTTTATTAACCCAGAGGCTGTCATACCAGGTTAGGCTCCAAGACGGGCACACACACCAGCCCCACATGGCCACACCCACCAAGGAGCCTCAAGCAGAGCCAAGAGGCCCCCACTGTATCCAGCAGGACACCTGCAGCTCTGGGCCCGCCCACCCCCTCCACGGGCTCCACCTCCATCCACAGTTCAGCGTTCAGCATCCCAGGATCCTCCCCAGCTGGGCCCACAGGCAGATGGCCCCCAGGGAAGGGGGATTCGGGCTGGGTCTCCATCACTGTGGTATTTTTGAGATACTGATGGATGCTGCTAGCTACCACATCATTACAGAGCCCACCGAAAACCCTGACCTGGGAGTCCCAGCCAGAGCCCTGCCCTGAGCCCAGCACTGACACCAGCCCTGGACTTGGAACGCGGCCACATCACTGATCTGGCTGGACTGTCCAGCCCAGGGCTCAGGGCTCCCCGAAGTCCGGTCCAATGCTGACCTCACCTGGAGGCCTGGGACCCTCGATCCACGTGGTGAATCTGGAGGCTTCTGGAGAGCACACACTCCCCCAAGCCCGTCTCTGGCACCTGTGGGCACACCCCAAAGTCCGGGAGGGAATGCCCGAAGGAGACAGGGCTGACCACCCCAGGGCTTCCCCCCCGGAGCCCAGATCCAACCGCCCCCAATAGGACCTAGAGCTGCTCCACACCCGTCGTGTCCGCCCATGAAGTCTGGACATCTGCACAGCCCTGCAGGGTCCCACAGCTCCAGGAGAGGCAGGAGAGGAGATGATGGCCAGACATCACTGGCAGCCCAGGACTGGGGGCAGGTGCCCGGGACACCTGTGCAGACAGGCCCAGCACGGCACCTGCACCAGGGGCTTCCAGCAAGGAAGGGGTCCTTCCGTCACCTGCCGGGCTTTTTGACAAGGAACTTCCCACTGTGTAATTATGATAACTACAACCACAGTGACACAGCCCACAGCCAAAACCGAGCCAGACCCCAGGGGCCACCCATCTGGCTCCTGAGGGTCCCAGGACGAACTGCCCATCGTGGCTCAACTGCTCACGGCCAGGGGCCCCTCCCCAGAACCCCAGACCTGTGTCTCCAGGGAGGAGGTACTGAGTCTGGGCCAGAGGACCCTTTCCCTGTGCACAAAATGCCCCTGCCACCCTCCCTGCCCCCTGCACAGGTTCCGCCGCAGCTGCCAGCCTGTGAAAACGCTGCTGCATCTGGTCCTCTCACTGCTCACACGGGAGCAACGGGCTCCCCACTCCACCCCCGCCCGGACTAGTGCTGCCTGTGGAGGGGACGAGCCTAGGATGCTCCGCACACGGTGGACCCGCCGCAGGGACAGAGCTGAGCACCCAAACGTCAACATGGGCCCGAGGGCCAGGAAGGGTGGTCAGGATGGGCAGCGCAGGTGGACAGGAGCGCCCTGAAGCCCCCCCGAGTTGGGACCCACAGGCAGGGGCTGTGTGCACAGCGAGAGAGGGTGTGAAGGAGCCGTCCCCCCCGAGAGGGGCAGGGGCTCAGGGGACGGGCCGGGCCCCAGGGCCAGCGCCCCCCAGGAGACGAAGGAGCAAAGGCACCAGCGTGGGCCCCGTGGGCAGGGACGCTGAGCATCACAGGGGACACATGTCCCAGCAAGGACTCACCCCAAACCCCAGGCAGCAGTGACGTCAAGGTCTGAACACCCACAGGACACGGGCGGCTGCTGGGCGCTGGGGGTGGGGGGTCCAGCAGAGGGCCAGCGGCCAGCTCCCCAATCCCACGGGAACTTGGGAGAAACAGGTGCCAATGCCTGCCCTGCCCCGGGCAGCCCTCCCAGAAGCTCCGGTGGACAGGAGGTGAGAGGAGAGACACCAGTGTCCAGAGGGGAGCTTTTCGGCCCCTCGGAATCCCCCACATCCACCACGAATCGACACCCCAGAGTCACTGCCAGGACAGAGACGTGAGCCTCCCGGGGCCTCGGGAGCTGGTGGGTCCTGAGCAGCCACAGCACCCACCACTCTCACGGTGGCTCTGGTGCCGCAGCAGCAACCCCAGTCAGGTGTGCAGGAGAACCCCGACTCCCCTCCGCCTCGGCCTCCCCGACACCTGTACCTGGGCTCCCCTGAGTCTGACCGTGTCCTTCACCTACACCTGGGCTCCCCTGAGTCTGACCCTCTCCTTCACCTGCACCTGGGCTCCCCTGAGTCTGACCCTGTCCTTCACCTGCTCCTGGGCTCCCCTGAGTCTGACCCTCTCCTTCACCTGCACCTGGGCTCCCCTGAGTCTGACCCTCTCCTTCACCTGCACCTGGGCTCCCCTGAGTCTGACCCCCTCCTTCACCTGCACCTGGGCTCCCCTGAGTCTGACCCCCTCCTTCACCTGCACCTGGGCTCCCCTGAGTCTGACCCCCTCCTTCACCTGCACCTGGGCTCCCCTGAGTCTGACCCCCTCCTTCACCTGCACCTGGGCTCCCCTGAGTCTGACCCCCTCCTTCACCTGCACCTGGGCTCCCCTGAGTCTGACCCCCTCCTTCACCTGCACCTGGGCTCCCCTGAGTCTGACCCCCTCCTTCACCTGCACCTGGGCTCCCCTGAGTCTGACCCCCTCCTTCACCTGCACCTGGGCTCCCCTGAGTCTGACCCCCTCCTTCACCTGCACCTGGGCTCCCCTGAGTCTGACCCCCTCCTTCACCTGCACCTGGGCTCCCCTGAGTCTGACCCCCTCCTTCACCTGCACCTGGGCTCCCCTGAGTCTGACCCCCTCCTTCACCTGCACCTGGGCTCCCCTGAGTCTGACCCCCTCCTTCACCTGCACCTGGGCTCCCCTGAGTCTGACCCCCTCCTTCACCTGCACCTGGGCTCCCCTGAGTCTGACCCCCTCCTTCACCTGCACCTGGGCTCCCCTGAGTCTGACCCCCTCCTTCACCTGCACCTGGGCTCCCCTGAGTCTGACCCCCTCCTTCACCTGCTCCTGGGCTCCCCTGAGTCTGACCCCCTCCTTCACCTGCACTGGGGCCTCCATTGGGCTGGAACCTCACCCACACCTGCACCTCCTCACCTGCACGTGCTCCGGGTCCGGCTCAAACCAGAATGGACAGAAGCTACACCAGGGACAGCAGGGCCCCTGGGACTGGAGAACCTCTTTGTCCATCAACTTAGTGACTTTAGAGAAGATGGCCCACGGCACATGGCAAAGGGAGACAGGTGCCGGGCATCAGAGGCAGAGCTAGAAGCTCATGTCCAGGTGGACAAGGCCTGGCCCCGTCCTTCCACACACTCGCCAGCTGCGCAGCATGACTCAGACCCAGAGTCCCAAGGGTCAGCGGCATCAGGAGTGACTCCTGCCTCATCCTCCCACCTCCAGCCTTCCTGGCTGGGAGCCACCTGCTGGCCTCAGGGAACAGAAGGCACCAGAGTGACCCCCACTCCCTGGGGCTGTTTATTAACCCAGAGGCTGTCACATCAGGTTGGGATCCAAGACGGACAAACACCAGACACAAGGAGGCCGCCCCCACCAAGGAGCTTCAAGCAGAGCCAAGAGCCTCCCCCCAGCCCCAGTTTCCAGCAGGACACCTGCAGCTCTGGGCCCGCCCACCCCCTCCGCAGGCTCCGCTTCCATCCACAGTTCAGCGCTCAGCATCCCACCATCCTCCCCAGCTGGGCCCACAGGCAGAAGGTCCACAGGGAAGGGGGATTCGTGCCGGGTCTGTGTCACTATGGTATTATTGCAATAGTTTTGGTTACTGTTACTACCACATCATTACAGAACGCACCGAAAACCCTGACATGGCAGTCCCAGCCAGATCCCTGCCCTGGGCCCAGCACCAACACCATCCCTGGACTTGGAACACGACCACATCACTGACCTGGCTGGACCATCCAGCCCAGGGCTCAGGGTTCCCCTGAGTCTGACCCCCTCCTTCACCTGCACCTGGGCTCCCCTAAGTCTGACTCCCTCCTTCACCTAAACCTGCGCTCCCCTGAGTCTGACCCTCTCCTTCACCTGCATCTGGGCTCCCCTGAGTCTGACCCCCTACTTCACCTGCACCTGGGCTCCCCTGAGTCTAACCCCCTCCTTCACCTGCACCTGGGCTCCCCTGAGTCTGACCCTCTCCTTCACCTACACCTGGGCCTCCCCTGACTCTGACCCTCTCCTTCACCTGCTCCTGGGCTCCCCTGAGTCTGACCCTGTCCTTCACCTGCACCTGGGCTCCCCTGAGTCTGACCCCCTCCTTCACCTGCACCTGGGCTCCCCTGAGTCTGACCCCCTCCTTCACCTGCTCCTGGGCTCCCCTGAGTCTGACCCCCTCCTTCACCTGCACCTGGGCTCCCCTGAGTCTGACCCTCCCCTTCACCTGCACCTGGGCTCCCCTGAGTCTGACCCTCTCCTTCACCTGCACTGAGGCCTCCCTTGGGCGGGAACCTCACCCACACCTGCACCTCCTCACCTGCACGTGCTCCAGGTCCGGCTCGAACCAGAACGGACAGAAGCTACACCAGGGACAGCAGGGCCCCTGGGCCTGGAGAACCTCTTTGTCCATCAGCTTAGTGACTTTAGAGAGGATGGCCCACAGGCAGACGGCAAAGGGAGACAGGTGCTGGGCCTCAGAGGCAGAGCCGGAGGCTCATGTCCAGGTGGACAAGGCCTGGCCCCGTCCTTCCAGACCCACTCGCAGGCCGCGCAGCATGACTCAGACCCAGAGTCCCAAGGGTCAGCGGCACCAGGAGTGACTCCTGCCTCATCCTCCCACCTCCAGCCTTCCTGGCTGGGAGCCACCTGCTGGCCTCAGGGAACAGAGGACCCCAGAGTGACCCCCACTCCCTGGGGCAGTTTATTAACTCAGAGGCTGTCACACCAGGTTGGGATACAAGACGGGCACACACACCAGCCCCACATGGCCACACCCGCCAAGGAGCCTCAAGCAGAGCCAAGAGGCCCCCACTGTATCCAGCAGGACACCTGCAGCTCTGGGCCCGCCCACCCCCTCCTCGGGCTCCACCTGCATCCATGGTTCAGTGCTCAGCATCCCACGATCCTCCCCAGCTGGGCCCACAGGCAGAAGGTCCCCAGGGAAGGGGGATTCGGGCTGGGTCTGTGTCACTGTGGTATTATTGTGATAGCGATGGTACCTGTTACTACCACATCATTACAGAGCCCACCAAAAACCCCGACCCGGGAGTCCCATCAGAGCCCTGCCCTGGGCCCAGCACTGACACCAACCCTGGACATGGAACATGGCCAAATCGCTGATCTGGCTGGACCGTCCAGCCCAGGGATCAGGGCTCCCCACAGTCCGGTCCAATGCTGACTGCACCTGGAGGCCCTGGGACCCTCAATCCATGGGGTGAAACCGGAGGCTTCCAGAGAGCACAACCTCCCCCTGGCCCATCCTTGGCATCTCTGGGCACACCCCCGAGTCCAGGAGAGAATGCCCGAAGGAGACAGGGCTGACCCCCCAGGGCTGCCCCCCCGGAGCCCAGATTCACCCGCCCCCCCCAAAGGACCCGGAGCCGCCCCACACCCCCAGTGCCCGCCGAGGGCATCTGCACAGCCCTGCGGGGTCCCCATCCTCCCAGGGGAGTCAGGACAGGAGACGATGGCCAGACACCACTGGCGGCCCAGGACTGGGGGCAGGTGCCCGGGACACCTGTGCAGACAGTCCCAGCACGGCACCTGCACCAGGGGCCTCCAGCAGGGAAGGGGTCCTTCTGTCACCCGCCGGGCTTTTTGTCAAGGACCTTCCCACTGTGTAGCTATGGTAACTACGGCCACAGTGACACAGTCCACAGCCAAAACCCAGCCAGACCCCGGGGCCCTCCCTCTGGATCCTGAGGGTCCCAGGATGACCTGCCCACCGTGGCTCAGCTGCTCACGACCAGGGGCCCCTCCCCAGAGCCCCAGACCTGTGTCTCCATGGAGGAGGTACTGAGTCTGGGCCAGAGGATCCTTTCCCTGTGCACAAAATGCCCCTGCCACCCTCCCTGCCCCTGCACAGGTTCCGCCGCAGCTGCCAGCCTGTGAAAACGCTGCTGCATCTGGTCCTCTCACTGCTCACACGAGGGCAACAGGCTCCCCCCACCACCCCCGCCCGGACTAGTGCTGCCTGTGGAGGGGACGAGCCTAGGATGCTCCGCACACGGTGGACCCACCGCAGGGACAGAGCTGAGCACCCAAACGTCAACATGGGCCCGAGGGCCAGGAAGGGTGGTCAGGATGGGCAGCGCAGGTGGACAGGAGCGCCCTGAAGCCCCCCCGAGTTGGGACCCACAGGCAGGGGCTGTGTGCACAGCGACAGAGGGTGTGAAGGAGCCGTCCCCCCCGAAAGGGGCAGGGGCTCAGGGGACGGGCCGGGCCCCAGGGCCAGCGCCCCCCAGGAGACGAAGGAGCAAAGGCACCAGCGTGGGCCCCGTGGGCAGGGACGCTGAGCATCACAGGGGACACATGTCCCAGCAAGGACTCACCCCAAACCCCAGGCAGCAGTGACGTCAAGGTCTGAACACCCACAGGACACGGGCGGCTGCTGGGCGCTGGGGGTGGGGGGTCCAGCAGAGGGCCAGCGGCCAGCTCCCCAATCCCACGGGAACTTGGGAGAAACAGGTGCCAATGCCTGCCCTGCCCCGGGCAGCCCTCCCAGAAGCTCCGGTGGACAGGAGGTGAGAGGAGAGACACCAGTGTCCAGAGGGGAGCTTTTCGGCCCCTCGGAATCCCCCACATCCACCATGAATCGACGCCCCAGAGTCACTGCCAGGACAGAGACGTGAGCCTCCCGGGTCCTCGGGAGCTGGTGGGTCCTGAGCAGCCACAGCAAACACCACCCTCACGGGGGCTCTGGTGCCGCAGCATCAACCCCAGTCAGGTGTGCAGGAGAACCCGGACTCCCCTCCGCCTCGGCCTCCCCAACACCTGCACCTGGGCTCCCCTGAGTCTGACCCTCTCTCTCACCTGCACCTGGGCTCCCCTGAGTCTGAACCTTCCTCACTGCAGCTGGGCCTGCCCTGAATCTGAATCTCTCACCCACCCCCTACTCGGGCTCCGCCTCCATCCTCCCTACAGTCCTCAGCATCCCAGGATCCTCCCCAGCTGGAGGCCCCCAGGGAAGGGGGATTTGGGCTGGGTCTGTGTCACTGTGGTATTATTGCGATAGTTATGGTGACTGTTACTACCACATCATTACAGAGCCCACCGAAAATCCCGACCCGGGAGTCCCAGCCAGAGCCCTGCCCTGGGCCCAGCACGGACACCAGCCCTGGACTTGGAACGCGGCCACATCACTGATCTGGCTGGACCGTCCAGCCCAGGGCTCAGGGCTCCCCACAGTCCGGTCCAATGCTGACCCCACCTGGAGGCCTGGGACCCTCCATCCACACGGTGAATCCGGAAGCTTCCGGAGAGCACAACCTCCCCCTGGCCCGTCTTTGGCACCTCTGGGCACACCCCTGAGTCCGGGAGGGAATGCCCGAAGGAGACGGGGCTGACCCCCCAAGGCTGCCCCCCCGGAGCCCAGATCCACCCGCCCCCCCCACAGGACCCGGAGCCGCCCCACACCCCCAGTGCCCACCCATGGAGGCTGGGCATCTGCACAGCCCCGCAGGGTTCCCCCCTCTCTCTGGGGAGGCAGGACAGGAGAGGGCGGCCAGACACACCCTGCGGCCCAGGACTGGGGGCAGGTGCCCGGGACACCTGTGCAGACAGGCCCAGCACGGCACCTGCATCAGGGGCCTCCAGCAGGGAAGGGGTCCTTCCGTCACCCGCCGGGCTTTTTGACAAGGAACTTCCCACTGTGTAGCTACGGTTACTACGGCCACAGTGACACAGCCCATAGCCAAAACCCAGCCGGACCCCGGGGCCCTCCCTCTGGATCCTGAGGGTCAGAGCCGGGTCCCTGGGCCCCGGAGCAGCAGCAGCAAGCTGGTACTCGCTACCATGGCCATGCCCCCAGGGCCTCCGAGGGCCGAGGACGGCCGCACGACCTCCAGGGAGCCAGCAGGCACAGCCCTGGCTCTCGCGCTACGGTGGGAGGAATCAGGAAGGACTGAGCCGCCTGCGGGCACCCCTTCAGGGGCCCGGCTCCCCACGCAGGACCCCCACAGACTGGGGACAGTCTGACCTGAGTGGACCTTGGCGCTAGGCCCATAGCGGCAGCTCACTGACGTCCGAGGCGGAACGAGGTTCCCAGGAGGTGGAGCACCTCACGGCCCCCGTCATCCTGATGCAGGTGGTCGTGTTCCCGGCCTGGCCCCCGAGGGTGCAGGGCCCCTCCCCAGGAGAGGGGCTGTGCAGGCTCTGGCTCTGGCCCATGCTGCTGATCATGGCCAGGAATGTGCTGGAGACGCACCCCAGTGAGTGGCTGCAGGGAAAGCCCCACGGAGGAGCCAGTGCACCCAGCCTGGCTCCTTACTGCCCTGCATTCCTCCCGGGCTCGGGGGGACCAGGACTGTCTGGGGCCTCACTGGCTCTCAGACCCCGGCGGCCCCCGGCGGCCCCCGGCGCTGGCCTGCAGCCGCTCCCATGCCCACATCCAGGCTCCTCTTCCCAGAGGCTGCGCCCCTGCGGCCAGGACCATGGGCTGGACCTTCTGGCAGGGAGGCCGCAGGACGGGACTTTAACGGGGGTGTGTCGCCCCATCTACCACGAGACATACAGGCGACACAGCAAACCTCCAGCCCGCATCTTCCAGAGGGCGGCCTGGCTGGCACAGGCAAGGGGCAGTGGCCTTGGGGACTGTCCCCCCACAAGGCCTGGCTGGGAGCTCCTTCCCCCCACCATCCACCCCACCCAGTGGGCCATGACCTGAGCCCAGGGCAGCCCAAGGCCCCTGCCCGCCCACCCCAGGTTCCCACGAGTGGACAGGTTCTCGGTGGCCAGCGCACGTCCCCAGCCCTGGTGCAGCAGGTCTGAGCTCCGCAGGGCAGTGGCTGCGCACCTCCATGTCCGCCTGCCCACGTGCCACCCAGGCCTGCGTCCGCAGGGGGAGCCCAGGTGAGGCGTCCCCCGTGCAGCCCTGTAGGCGTCCGGGCACCAGCTGTTCCCTCCAGCCCAAGGCAACCGACTGCAGCCTCCTGGGTCGCACCCCAGCACCTGGCATGCATCTGGGTCCCAGGGCAGCCCCTGGCCCCTCCACAGCCCTGGAGGCCCCAGACACCCCTTTCCGGAGGGGCTCCTCCTGCCAGCCCCGCCTCCGGGTGCGCGGCCCGGGTTATTGTCACGGGGCCTCAGACCGTGGTCTAGACGATTACGGGTACCACGGTGATGCCTCCCACGGCAGCAACCAGGCCGCTGCTCCCTGGGGCCCACCCTCTGACCCCTTTGAGTCTGGGGCTCCGGCCTCTGGCCTCCAGGGGCACAGGCCCCTCACACTGGGGGCCTCTGGGCTGACTGCTTCCAAACGCTGAGGCAGCGTCCAGTGTGGCCGGAGGGGCTGTGATGGGCCCAGGGAAGGAGGAAACCACAGGCCTGGGGGCACACGGAGCACCCCCTCCCCCCCGGGACAGTGAGCACAGAGCCCCCAGGATGGGCTTCACAGGCCCGGGGCAAGGCAGCCCCTCATCTGCCCCGTGTCCCTCACAGAGGCCCCATCAGCACCCCCTCCACGGGGGTGGGGGGGGACCAAGGACCTGGGCAGGCCCACCCTGCTAAGGAGAAGACTGGGAGCCCAGGGGGGAGCCCAGAGCCCTGTCCCTATGCCCCCCTCCGGGCCCAGGGGCCCCTCCTAGGGACACCAGGCTCTACTCCATCAAGTGCAGATGGGCCACCCCGGGGTCAGGACCCCAGGGGGACCCAGGCCCCCTCAATCAGGCCCCATCTCCCAGCCCACCTGCACTCAGCCTCCCAGGGTGACACCTGCCTCAACGTGTCCCTCCCAGGCAGGCTGAAGGGGCCCTGGCCTCCGCCAGGACGGGTGGGCAGCCGTGAGCTGGGCCGACCCCGGCCCCGGGGACAGGCCATGTTGTCTGAGCGTCTGTCCCTCTGGGTGGGCTAGAGTCGTGTCCCCCACGGCGACGGGCCCTGCGCTCCAAACCAGCTGTCCTCACAGGCCCCCGGTCCCCTGCGAGGGGCTGGGTCCTGCCCCTCACGCCATCCTCCCCACCACCCAAGGGCACGGGTGGGCCCCAGTCAGACCCCATTCCGAGCACCAGGCAGCGCCAGGGCCGACCCAGGGACGCAGCAGACTGATCACTGGGGTCCAGGGCCCCCGGTGAGGAGCAGATGCACACAGCGCTGACCGGGCCCTACCCCTCCAGGCCTCACGCCCGCCCTGCCGAGCCCCCAGCCCCGGGGGTGGAATGGACTTCTGGCCACACATGGGAGCCCCTCCCTGCACCCGGGGCTCAGGCCTGGGCAGGTGGGCAGGGGATGGTCGGCTGGCTGGTCCCCTCTGGAGAGCCTCACCCCCAGCACCCCCTGCCCGCAGCCCCAGCCTCCGCCTGTGCCCTCTGCTCTCCCCTCCCTCCCCTCCCCTCACTGTGCTGGGACTTCCTCTAGGCGGGGACGCTGCGGAGGATTTGGAGCGGGGCTCTACCACAGTGAGGGTACCAGTACCACGGTGACTAGCCTCCGAGCAAATGCCAGGCAGTGCCTGGGGTGGGACCCGACCTGGCCCTGAGCCGACTCCCCGAGGCCTCCATGAGCCCCCGGCGCTGGCCGGTCCCCCGGGGCCCAGCTCCTTGCACCCAGCAACTGCCTGGTGGACGGCAGGTGCCGGGGCAGGGGAGGGGCTGGGGCAGCTGCAGGGGGAGCTGGGCTGAGCATGTCCCCCCACCCCCAACCCCCGGGGGAGCAGGCCTGACAGCGGTCGTACACCGCAGCCTCTCATGGTGGAACGGCCCCCACGGTAGTTCCTTCGGCCCTCTGTCCCCCCCCTGCCCTCGGGGAGACCCCCCAGTGACGCAAGGACGGGCCAGCAGGGCTGAGCGCAGACCCCTCACAGACGGGACGGACCCAGCCTGGCCCGGGGGACCCAGACCGAAGGAGGGCTGAGCACCGCGGGGCGGCTGGGGGCAGGGCGGGCAGGGGGCGGCCTCCAAGCCCGCCCACCCGCAGGCTGGCTGCGGACGGGGCTGGGAGCACCCTCGGAAAACTCGCCACGGCTCCCAGCATGCAGAGGCCCACACCCGTCGGGCAGAGGCCGGGAGGTTTCGGACCATGCCTGTGTCACCGTGTGGTACAGTAGCAGCTGGTTACACGGTGACACACGCCAGGCCACAAACCCCGGTCCCCGAGCGGGCCCCCCACGGAGGAGCCTGCCTGCTGGTGGGCTGCCCTGCCTGCCCTCCCGGCCCGCGGACACCCCGCGGCCTCACCCCGCGTCCCCCGCAGCCAGTGACAGCCCGAGGACAGGCCCGGTCCAGGAGACCCACAGCGGCCTCCCGCCCGGGGCCCTCGCGGATTCTGTGCAGGCCTGAAGCAGGGTGGGCACTGGCGGGTGGGTCTCACAGTGCGTCGGGCCTTCATAAAATCCTCTGTGCCGTCCCCACCGGCCTGCAGACGTGGCCCAGCGGCCCACGCCCCACTGGGGAGGCCCCGCGTGACCGTGCGCAGCGAGGAGCCAGGCCCAACGCAGCGGCCGGACAGCGGAGCCCTGTGCCCAGCCGGGCCTCGGCATCTGCAGGCTCCTCGGGCAGCGGGACAGCCCGGGACGGCCCGCAGCAGCCCCGGGCACGGTGAGCGCAGGAGGCCGGGCCGTGTGGGGCCGGGCCCCC
>LNAC01001708.1:87365-121967 GCA_002007465.1 Ailurus styani
CCAGAGCCAACCCTCCAGGCCAGCGTCCCCTGGGGGCCCACCTGCTCCTGCCACCCCGGCCCTGGGCCAGACCCCCACCCCAACCATCCCTGCCAATGCCGGGCACGGACCGCTGTCCTCTGCCCCTGCCTGGATGCCAGCTCCCTGGGAGCAGACTTGCAGGGGCCACGGCTGGACACAGCCCGACCCGGCCTCAGGCCCCTCGAGGAGCGCATGGCGGGTGGGCCGCACCCACAGGGCAGGTCCACTGACAGGCAGCAGGCCGGGCAGCGCAGCAAGACCACACAGGGAGAGCCACACCCCTTCTGCCCGCCTCCAGCTGAGCCCGCACCCTGCCCGGTGGGGACGCCGTCCAGGCAGCACCCTCCCTGGAGCCCTGTGCTGCCGCCCGCCAGGTCCTCAAGGGCCGCTGTCCCAGCACTGAGGGCGCGGCCACTCTGGGCAGCCGGGGGAGCTATGAGTGCCCCGGACACTGCAGCGGCCTGCCTCACCCGCCCGTCCCTCTGGAGCCGTCCCCAGAGGCTCTGAGCCCCCGCCCAGGGCAGGACTGGGCGGCACTCACAGGGCTCCTTCCTGGGAGAAGGCCCCTCGCGTCGGGGGCCACCTCAAGTCACCCGCCCTGCTCCCCACCCCCCACCAGCGCTGCTCACAAGGGTGGGGGGGAGTGGGCCTAAAGGGTGGGCGAGCCCCCAGGCACCCTGTTCTCCCGCGGAGCCCACAGGCAGGAAGCAGATAGGCTCCAGGGCATGGAGCACCCCAGCCCCCCTTCCTGCCTGGGTCCCGCCCCCCACGCCCTCCCCCCTGCCCTCACTGCACTCAGGCCTGCGAGGTTTCCGTACCCTCAACCTGCAGCTGGGATTGCTCTGCGCGGGGTCCTCCGCAATTGCATTTTGCCAGTCAATTCGGTATTTCCACACTCACTCCCGCTCGTTCACTGGCCTCGAGGGAACCTAAGCAGGGCCCTGGGGTGTGACCACACTTGCACACATGCAGCCTGAGGCTGTGACCGGAGGGTGTGGCTCGGAGGCTGGGTCGCTATCCTGGGTGCTGGAGTCAGTCAGGGCAACTTCCTGGAGGAGGAGGCACTTTAGCTGCAGGTGGAGAGGAGAAGCATGCAGGTGATGGGCTGAGGACACCCCCGGGAGGACAGGGAGCCTGAGGAGTCTGAGTCCCCCTGGGACCCCACTGGAGCTCGGGGACCAGCTGGAGCCCGGGACAGGAGCCATCGTCCCAGATGGTGGTGGACAGGGCGGGGGTCATGCGGACCCAGACACACGAGGTCCAGGCACAGAGGAGCACCCCGGCCCTGGCATCCCCCTCAGCACAGGACACAAGCAAGCCCATGCCCCCAGGCAGGGGACAAGGGCCACCCCTCTCCGGGTCCCACACAGACTGCCAGGGAATCTGAGTGGCCCTCGGATTCAGACACAGTGCTGGGGGCAGGCGGGCCGAGAGCCCCACGTGAGGACCCTGCTCACCCGCGGCCCACGGCCAGGAAGGAGGCTGCACCGTTCCTCACGCCCCAGAGCACAGGAGCCCCGTGACCATCCCCAGCCCCACGACGGCCAGCCAAGCCGGCCCTTGCCCTGACCCCCACGCCACACAGACGGTCGCCCCACCTCCTGCCGGCCCGCCCTCCTGGAGAGGCTGCTGCTCTCCTCTACGCTGTCCCCAGGGCGGGTCTCGGGCCCCTCCACACCACTCACAGGGCGGCACCCAGGACCCCAGGACCCAGCAAGGTCAGCCCAACTCTCCACAGCCAGGCCTGGCCACCCGGGAGTCATGACCCCGCAGCCCCTGGCGCTACACGCTGACGCGGGCTGTGGGCTGCCCTGCATGGCCCCGACAGGCTCCCCACGTGTGGGGCAGGCGTCCCAGGCCCAGCCCATGTCTGTCCTCCCTCATCCTGCAGCTCAGACTCCTCTCTGCAAGCCGGCAGCCGCAGCTCCCACGTCGGTCAGTGAGATATACCTGCCGGTAGGGAACGTCCAGAGTACCGTTTGCTGCTTGCTGTCTGCCCGTCCTGGATGTGGGTGCAATGCCCGCAGATAAGCAGCCCCTTTGCCCACCTGCTAAATGCAGCAGGCCAAAAATAGAGGGGACCTTGACCTGCAGAGGTGTTTAGAGAGTCCTCTGGCTTGCAAGAGAGGAACATCTGTGTGGTTCAGCTGGTGCACTGGGGTTTCTGTTATACCCAACCGACTGGTCCCCATGGAGGACCTGCCCAGCCACCAGCCCCCTGGGATCATGGTGTGGGTCCCCTCTGCTGGTCCCAGTCAACTGTGTCTCCACCTGTTCGCCCGCCCGAGGTCCTCTGCTCATTCGACCAGAAGGATAGAAAGGAGGCCCAATCGTCCCAGCACCCACCAACCTGCTCACGTGGGCGGTGGGGGTGGGGGCCCTAGGGAGCCACGCCAGAGCACTCCAGACACCGGGAGTCACCCCTGCTTACCGCCGTAAAAACAAGAATGGAGGCTGCGTGGACGATTCTCGTTCCCCTTACACCAGTGTCGGTACTTAATCCAGCAGGACAGGCTGCAAGCCAGGTCATGAGCGAGGGACTAGGGAGGTGGCCTGTGCGGAAACACGGAGCGGTGTCCACGACAGGTCCTCTGTCCTCCGACCACAGTTCCTTGCAACTCCCACTGCACTCTGCAGACCTCGGTTCACACGTTGTTAAGAGGCAGGACCCAGCAGGGTCACGCCAGACTTCGTCAGAGGACAAGGCAGTAGAGTCGGGACCACTGGGCATGACCTGCGCCCAGTGGAAATGGCGAGCCATCTGTCTGTGCCGCGCGCACCAGCCTGGGGTCTCCGCGCAGGGCCCGCGATGAGCTGGGGGGTCGTGGGCGTGAGCCTGCAGGCCGGGCCGGCACTCCACGGGGACGCCAGCCCCTCGGCGCCCCCCGCGCCCCCGGAGTGAGGCTGCGGAGCCCCTGCACGACCGGGCGCGCGGAGGCGCCGGGCCCTGCTCACCCGCCACAGGAGCCCTTAGCGCTTCGGGAGCCGGCTTCCTGCTGCTCTCCGATCGCGGCCTGGTGCGCAAGGCGGGCCTGTGAGCCGCCCCTGGGGCTCAGGCCCCGCGATGTGCGCGCCGTGAGCTCCCGAGCGCACCCCACCTCTCCCAGGCAGACTTCCGAGTTTCTCGGCAGAATGGCTCTCAAAGCACAGAGGCCGCTGAACGTGTGGAATCGCAGCTGGATCCCAATCTGGGTCTGGTCAGTGGTTCTGGGCTGACCCAGCCACGGGCGGACTGGTAACCCTCCGCTGTAGCACCGGGCGTGTGAGGCACCCGAAGTGGCCTCTGCTCACGTCCCAGCCCCGCCGTGCCAGCACCCGGGCTGACTCCTGCCCGAGCCCGGCACCCAGCGTGGCTCATGCCCTCATGCCCACGCCTGCGCACTCCACAACCCGCTGAGCCCTGGACGCCCACCCGTTGGGGCCCCTGCTCGCCCCTGCTCGCCCACTCTTGCACACTGTCCTCGAAACCCTGGTTTCCTCTCACTGCCCATGTCTAATCCGCCCCAAACCCTAATGCTCCGCCCTGAAGCCCTGCACCCCCGATGCCACCACCCAGCCCGCTGCACGAGGCCAGGTGGGAGCCTGCAGCCCACCTGTCTGACCCGCACTGCGCACCCCCTGCCCGGGGTGGCCACAGCGGGACCTCCAGGACCTCCGCAGGACCCCCCCTTGCGCACCAGCTGGAAACCCTCCCAGAGCCCACTCCTTTTTCCGGCAAAACCCCACAGCCCCTCCCGAGGCCCACACTGGCCGCGGCTCAATGGCTCCGACCAGGCCTTGATGGGGCTCATCCCTTGACCCACAAGCCTCCTCCCTGGGGTCACGTCACCCTGCAGGTTGTCCACACGGAAGCCTCCGCGGCTGTGCGTCCCCCACCCTGGAGACCGCAGATGCCTGTCCCTGCTTCTCACACTTGCTCCCCCCCAGGCCTGGGGGCTGCCCCTCACTGTGGTCCCACCACTGGCCGGTCGCAGGGAGAGGTGGCCAGGAAACCCAAACCAGCCATCAGACGCAGCTCGAGACAGTATCCGGAACTTCCGCAAGCTTCTCAGGAAAACAACAGCCCGTGGATAGCAAACCTACTGTGTGAAAGTCACTGGGCTTAAAGGTGGTGGAGGAGGCAGGCATCCCGCCTTCCCGGCCCAGGGAGCAGCTGGACAGCTGTCAGCACATTCCAAGCACCTGCGAGCACAACCAGCCATCAGAGAGTTGCTACGACTGTGCAAACAGAGCCACCACTTTCTGCAAGGTAGGAGGTGCAAACCTGAGGAGACCTGGTCAGGACATAAACCTCGGGGGGAGGTGGCCAGCCGGTGACAGGAAGGTGATAGAGACACAGAGCACAAAATCGGAACTTCCAGATGTCTGCCTGAAAGAATCCTGGCGGGGACAGCGTGGTGTCAGGACCCCGGGGTCACGAGACAACGGGGTGCCAGAGGGCAGCAGAGCTCCCAGGCATCGGAGCAGGAACACCACGCACAACCAGCAAGCCCAGCTCTCAGCCCAGTGTTGCCACAAAGCCAGAACCCACAACCACTACCAGAGCGGGAGCCCAGCCAGCAGCAGACTCCAGCAACACCCCACCTTCACGGGTGGGAGTGGACGCAGGTGCGCCGTGGCGTCTGCACAGGGTGGTGCCCACGGAGGTGGTGACTGCTTTTCCCCGAGGGTTTACTGAAGAAGGGGCCACGATCATTCAGCTCCGGGGCTGGAGATCACAATATGGCCATTTTTACCCTCATCCTCTAAAGAGGCTCAGATGCCTTTGGGGAACAAAAGCCACACAGAAGAACCAGAAAGACCTTTCACTGAGCCCGGCCCCCTGGCAAGAGGTGGTCCAAATCCACTGACACAGAGACACCTGAGAATCAATGCAGCAGGCCCCTCCGCCAGAAGACCAGCTGGAAGAACACGGAACACCACGTTTCCAGAGCACATGGCACTGCACAACTCCAGCTCCAGGGGGAAATAGAAGATAGATTTCGAGGTTGTTTCTCGTGATTCACTGATATTTCAGTTTAAATTTTTCCTTTTCTTTTTCCTTTTCAACGACATTCTTATTTTATTAATTCTTTTTGTTTTTGTTTTTATTTTTATTTTTTCAGTGTTCCAAGATTCATTGTTGATGCACCACATCCAGAGCTCCATGCAATACGTGCCCTCCTTAATACCCACCACCAGGCTCACCCATCCCTCCATCCCACTTCCCTCCATAACCCTCAGTTTGTTTCTCAGAATATCCTCCCATTCCATCCATGTTGATACAAAAGTTGGGTACTCATCCTTTCTGATGACTGAGTACTATTCCATTGTATATATGGACCACATCTTCATGATCCATTCATCTGTTGAAGGGCACCTTGACTCTGCACAGTTTGGTTATTGTGGACATTGCTGCTATGAACATTGGGGTACATATGGCCCTTCTTTTCACTACATCTGTATCTTTGGGGTAAACACCCAGTAGTGCAATTGCAGGGTCATAGGGTAGCTCTATTTTTAATTTTTTGAGGAATCTCCACAGTTTTCCAAAGTAGTGGCACCAACTTGCATTCCCGCCAACAGTGAAAGAGGGTTCCCCTTTCTCCACATCCTCCCCAACACTTGTTGTTTCCTGTCTTGTTGATTTTGGCCATTCTACCTGGTGTAAGATGGTGATATCTCAATGTGGTTTTGATTTGAGTTTCCCTGATGGCTAGTGATGATGAACATTTTTTCATGTGTCTGTTGGCCATTTGTATGTCTTCTTTGGAGAAGTGTCTGTTCAGGTCTTCTGCCCATTTTTGACATGATTATCTGGTTTTGGGGTGTTGAGTTTGAGGAGTTCTTTATAGATCTTGGATATCAGCCCTTTGTCTGTAGTGTCATTTGTAAATATCTTCTTCCATTCCGTGGGTTCCCTCTTTGTTTTGTTGACTGTTTCCTTTGCTGTGCAGAAGCTTTTTCTCTTGATGAAGTGCCAAAAGTTCATTTTAGCTTTTGTTTCCTTTGCCTTTGGAGACGTGTCTTGAAGGAAGTTGCTGTGGCCAATGTCAAAAAGGTTACTGCCTAGGTTCTCCTCTAGGATTTTGATAGATTTCTGTCTCACATTGAGGTCTTTCACCCATTTCGAGTTTATCTTGGTGTATGGTGTGAGAGAATGGTCACGTTTCATTCTTCTACATGTAGCTGTCCAATTTTACCAGTACCATTTGTTGAAGAGACTGTCTCTTTTCCATTGGATATTTTTTCCTGCATTGTTGAAGATTATTTGACCATAGAGTTGAGGGTCCATATCTTGACTCTCCACTGTGTTCCATTAGCCTATGTGTCTGTTTTTGAGCCAGTACCATGTTGTCTTGGTGATCACAGATTTGTAGTAAAGCTTGAAATCAGGCAACATGATGCCCCCAGCTTTGTTTTTCTTTTTCAACATTTCCTTAGTGATTTGGGGTCTTTTCTCATTCCATACAGATTTTAGGATTGTTTGTTCCAGCACTTTGAAAAATGCTGGTGGAATTTTGATTGGGATGGCACTGAAAGTATAGATTTCTCTGGGCAGTATAGACATTTTAACAATGTTTATTCCTCCAATCCATGAGCATGGAATGTTTTTCCATGTTTTTGTGTCTTCTTCAATTTCTTTCATGAGTGTTCTATAGTTCCTCAAGTACAGATCCTTTACCTCTTTGGTTAGGTTTATTCCAAGGTATCTTATGGTTCTTGGTTTATTAGTTCTAGCAACAGCAATCAGACAACAAAAAGAAATAAACGATATTCAAATTGGCAAAGAAGAAGTCAAACTCTCTCTCTTTGCAGTTGACACGATACTTTATATGGAAAACCCAAAAGACTCTACATCCAGTTCTTTTTTTTTAACTTTCATTTTTGGCTTCTTTTCACTGTATTCAATTTGCTTTCTTTACAGTTTTGGGATTTAGTGTCTTCTAACGCAGAGACAAAAATGCACCCAGGACCAAGTGTATCACCCTGTTTTGTCTACCTGTGATATTACATTCTCTCTTTTTTCCCTTTTTTTTCCTTTTATTTTTGTTTCAGACTCTTCAGACTTATCTACTGTGTATTTCACTGGGGCTGTTGTTGATATGTTTTATTTTGTTCTCCCATTCATCTATTCTTCTCTGGACAGAATGACTAGGAGGAGAAGTTAACAACAAAAGAAAACCAGAGGTAATATTCTCTGCTATAGATTCACTCAATAGAGAACTAGAATTCAGAAAAGTGATTATAAAGTTATTAGGTGGGCTTGAAAAAAGTATAAAAGACAATGGAGAATCTTTCAGTGCAGAAATAAAATAACTAAAATCTAATTAGGCTAAAATTAAAAATGATTTAATGGAGACATAGTCTAAAATAAATGTTCTAATGGGTAGGGTAAATGAGACAGAAGAGTCGGTGACACAGAAGACAAAATGTTGGAAAGGAAGGAATCTGAGGAAAGAGAGAAAAACAGTTAATATATCATGAGGGGAGGCTTGAAGAAATCAGCGATATCATACAACAAAACAATATTAGAATCATTGGGGTCACAGAGGAAGAAGAAAGAGAGAGTGACAGAAAGTACTTTTCAGCAAATCATGGCTGAGAACTTTCCTAATCTGGGGAAGGAAACAGGCATTCATGTCCAGGAGGCACAGAGAACGCCCTTCAAAATCCATAAAAATAGATCAACACCCACACATATAAAAGTGAAGTTTGCAAATCTCAGAGATAGAGAAAATCCTGAAAGCACCTCAAGACAAGAACTCTTAACTTACAGATGTAACAACCTTAGACTGACATCAGACCTATCCACAGAAACCTAGCAGGCCAGAAAGGGATGGCCTGAGATATTCAGGGTACTCAATGAGAAAAATAAGCAGCCAAGAGTCCTTTATCCAGGAAGGCTGTCATTCAGAATACAAGGAGAGATAAAGAGCTTTCAGGACAAACAGAAACTAAAAGAATTTCTGATCACTAAACCAACCCTACAAGGAATATTAAAGGGGATACCTTAAATGAAGAGACACCAAAAGTAACATCGACCAGAAAATAACAGAGACAATCTACAGAAACAGAAACTTTACAGGTAATCCAATGGCACTAAATTCATATCTCTCAATAGTTACTCTGAATGTAAATGGGCTAAATGCTCCAATCAAAAGACATAGGGTATCAGATTGGATAAAAAAGCAAGACATATTGATATGCTGCCTGCAAGAGACTTGTTTTAGACCTAAAGACACCTCCAGACTGAAAGTGATGGGGTGGGGAACCATTTATCATGGTAACGGACATCAAAAGAAAGCTGGTGGTAGCAATCCTTCTATCAGACAAATTCGACTTTAAACCAAAGACTATCATAAGGCATGTAGTTGAATACTATATAATATTTAAAGTCTATCCAACATAAGATCTAACAATCATAAATATTTGTGCTTCTAATTTGTGAGCATCTAATTATATGAACCAATTAATAACAAAATTAAACACATTGATAATAATACAATAATACTAGGGGACTTCAACACCCCCACTCACGGCAATGAATAGCTCATCTAAGCAGATGATCAACAAGGAAACAAGGGTTTTGAATGACACACTGGACCAGATGGACATCAAAGATATATTCAGAGTATTTTGTCCAAAAGAACAGAATATATATTTTCTCCAGTGCACATGGAACGTTCTCCAGAAGAGATCACATACTGGGTCACAGGTCAGGTCTCAACCAATACCAAAAATGTGGTATTATTCCCTGCGTACTTTCAGACAGCAATACTTTGAAACTTGAGCTCAATCACAAGAGGAAATTTGGAAGGAACTCAAATACTTGAAGTTTAAAGAGAGTCAAAGAATGTATCAATCAGGAAATTAAAGATGTAGTGAAAAGAAGGGGCACATGCACCCCAATTGTTCATAGCAGCAATGTCCACAATAACCAAACTGTGCAAAGAGCCAAGATGCCCTTCAACAGATGAATGGATCAAGAAGATGTGGTCCATATATACAATGGAATAGTACTCAGCCATTAGAAAGGATGAATACCCCCCATTTGCATCAACATGGATGGAACTGGAGGAGATTATGCTGAGTGAAATAAGTCAGGCAGAGAAAGTCAATTATCATATGGTTTCACTTACTTGTGGAACATAAGGAATAGCACAGAGGACATTAGGGGAAGGAAGGGAAAACTGAAGGGGGGAGAAACAGAGGGGGAGATGAACCATGAGAGACTATGGACTTCAGGAAACAAACTGAGGGTTTTAGAGGGGAGGGGTTGAGGGGAGGGGTTGGCCTGGTGATGGGTATTAAGGAGGGCACAGATTGCATGGATCACTCGGTGTTATACACAAACAATGAATCATGGAACACTGCATCAAAAACTAATGATGTACTGTATGGTGACTAACATAATAAAAATGGATATCTTAAAAAAGAAAGAAAATTCAAACTACAAAGAGATACACAACAAAATGGAAAGTCTCAAAAAGAAGAGAAGAATTTTAAAAATTCATGGAAACAAATGAAAATGAAACCAAAGCTGTTCTAAACCTTTGGGATGCAGCAAATACGGCCCTAAGAGGGAGGTATATACCAATATAAGCCTTTCTAAAGAAATAAGAAAAGTCTCAAATATACAAGCTAAACTTAGACCTAAAGGACCTGGAGAAGGAATAACAAATAAAGCCTAAGCCAAGTAGGAGAAGAAAATTAATAAAGATTAGAGCAGAAATCAATGAAATAGAAAATTAAAAAAATATAGAGAACAGATCCACAAAACTTGGAGTTGATCCTTGGAAGGAATTAATAAGTTTGATAAATCCCTAGCCAGGCCTACCAAAAAGAGAAAGGATCCAAATAAATAAAATCATGAATGAAAGAGGAGAAATCACAACCAATACCAAGGAAATACAATTATAAGAGAATATTTTTAGTAACTATATGCCAAAAAATTAAGCAATCTGGAAGAAATGGATGCATTCCTAGAAATGTATAAACTACCAAAACTGAAACACAAAGAAATAGAAAACCTGAACAGACCCATAACCACCAAAGAATTTGAAGCAGTAATCTAAAATCTCCCCAAAATGGGAGGTCCAGGACCAGAAGGCCTCCCAATAGAATTCCACCAAACATTTAAAGAAGAATTAATACCTATTCTTCTGAAAAAAAAAGAAAACTTCCAAGCTCATTCTCTGAGGCCAGCATTATCTTGATCCCAAAACCAAGGACCCCACCAAAAAAGAGAATGACAGACCAATATCCCTGAAGAAACTTGATGCCAAAATTCTCAATAAAATAGGGATGGCTGCATTGCTCGGTCAGTTGAATGTCTGACTTTAGATTTCGGCTCAAGTCATGAACTCAGGGCTGTGAGATTGAGCTCTGTGTCCAGCTCTGCACTCAGTGAGGAGTCTGCTTGTGGGTTCTCTCTCTTCCTCTCCCTCTACCCCTCCCCCCACTCATGTGCACACTCTTTCTTTCTCTAAAATAAATAAATAAAATCTTTTTAAAATTCTCAATAAAACACAGCAAATTGAATTCAACAGCACATTGAAAGAATTATTCACCACCTTCAAGTGAGACTCATTTCTGGGCTGCAGGGGTGGTTCAATATTCATAAGTCAATCGATGTGATACAGCACATTAATAAAAGAAAGAACAAGAGGACCCTCTCAATACGTGCAGACAAACCATTTGGCAAAATACAGCATCTTTTCTTGATAAAAAGAAAACCTCCACAGAGTAGGGATAAATGGAACCTACCTCAACATCATTAAGGCCACATACAAAAGACTCACAGCTAATATCTTTCCTCAATGGAGAAAAACAAACTTTCCCCTACTGTCAGTAACAAGACAAGGATGTCCACCCACACCATTACTATTTAACAGATAACTGGAAGCCTCAGCAAGCAGACAAGAAAAAGAAATAAAAGGCATCCAAATAGGCAAAAAAAAAGTCAAATTTTCACTGTTTGTAGAAGACATGATACTCTATACAGAAAACCTGAAAAACTCCACGAAAAAACTGCTAGAACTCATACATGAATTCAGTAGTGTTGCAGGATATAAAATCAATGTGCATAAATCTGTTGCATTTCTATACACCAATCTGGAAGCAACAGAAAAATAGATCAAAGAATCAATCCCACTTTCAATCACACCAAAAGCAATAGAATACCTAGGAATAAAGTTAACCAATGAGGTAAAAGATCTGTACTGTAAAAACTATAAATCACTTATGAAAGAAACTGAAGAGGAGAGAAAGAAGTGGAAAACTATCCCATACTCATGGATCAGAAGAACACTGGTTTTTTAAAAAGATTTTATTTATTTATTTATTTGACAGAGAGATATTACAAGTAGGCAGAGAGGCAGGCAGAGAGAGGAGGAAGCAGGCTCCTTGCTGAGCAGGGAGCCCAATGCGTGCCTCTATCCCAGGACTCTGAGATCATGACCTGAGCTGAAGGCAGAGGCTTTAACCCACTGAGCCACCCAGGCGCCCCAGAAGAACACTGTTAAAATGTCTATTCTACCCAGAGCAATCTACATATTAATGCAATCCCCATCAAAATACCACCAGCACTTTTCGCAGAGCTAGAGCCAATAATCCTAAAATTTGTATGGAATCAGAAGAGACTGAATCACCAGAGGAAGGTGGAAAAAGAAAACCAAAGTTGGTGGCATCACAATTCCAGACTTCAAGCTCTATTACGAAGCTGTCATCATCGAGACAGCATGGTGCTGGCACAAAAACAGACACATAGATCAATGGAACAGAATAGAGAGCCCAGAAATGGACCCTCAACTCTATGGTCAACTAATCTTTGACAAAGCAGGAAAGAAGACAGTCTCTTCAATAAGTGGTGCTGGGAAAAGTGGACAGCCACATGCAGAGGAACGAAACTGGATCATTTCCTTACACCACACACAAAGATAAACTCAAAATGGATGAAAGACCTCAAGATGAGGCAGGAATCCATCAACATCCTAGAGGAGAACACAGGCAGCAACCTCTTTGACATCGGCTGCAGCAACTTCTTATGAGACACATCTCCAAAGACAAGGAAAACAAAAGCAAAAATGAAGTACTGGGACTTCATCAAGATAAAAAAAATCTTTTGCACAGCAAAAGTCAACAAAACTAAAAGTCGCCCTGTGGAATGGGAGAAGATATTTTCAAACAGCATATCTATAAAGAACTTATCAAACTCAACACACAAAAGCCAAATAATCCAATTTATAAATGGGCAGAAGACATAAACAGCCATTTCTCCAAAGACATACAAACGGGTAATAGACACATGAGGAGATGCTCAACATCACTCATCATCAGGAAAATGCAAACCAAAACCACGATGGGATACCACCTCAGAATGGTCAGAATGGCTAAAATCAACAACACAAGAAACAACCAGTTTGTGAGGATGTAGACAAAGGGGAACCCTCCTACACTGTTGATGTGGATGCAAGCTGGTGCAGCCACTCAGGGCAAAAGTATGGAGGTTCCTCAAAAAGTTAAAAAATAGAGCTACCCTACGACCCAGCAGGTGCCCTGCTCGGTATTTACACAAAGGATATAAGAACACTAATTCAAAAGGATACATGCACCCCAATAATTGTAACATACTACAGCCAAATTATGTAAACAGCCCAAGTAACAACAGATGGATGAATGGATCAAGATGTGTCATATATAAGCAATGGAATATTATTCATTCAAAAAAAGAAAGAAATCTTGCCATTTGTAATAACATTGATGGAGCTACAGAGAATAATGCTAAGTGAAATCGGTCAGAGAAAGACATACACCATATGATTTCACTCATGTTTGGAATTTAAGAAAGAAAACAGGATGAAAGAGAAAGGGTGAAAGAGAAAGAAAGACAAACCCAGAAACAGATTCTCAACCATAGAGGATCCACTGATAGTTACAAGAAGAGAGATGAGTGGGGGATGGTGGATAGGAATTAAGGAGTGCACTTGTCCTGATGAAATAAAATAGTAAAACAAAATAAAATAATTAGTTTTAAAATTTTTTTAAGATTTCAACCTCTGTGTCATGGCAGATGATTCCTTGGCTCTTCCCCACACATGCTCCCTGTCATTGAATGCCTCCTGAATCCGACAAAGACTCTCATGAGCAAGATGCTCTGTGTCCCTGCAGATGAGGGACTGTGAAGCTTAGAGCATTCAAGAGACTTTTCCAAGGAAAACCATGTTAAATGTGGAGCAGGACTGAGCTGCAGCTCTGCACACACAGAAGGCCCTGCCCCTTCCCTATTCCAAGAACAGCTGGTCTACCCACTGCAGGGGCCCCAGGGTGCTGGCTCCTAGCAGACACAGAGCCATCGGCAGAAAAGCAACTCACCACGTATGAGCTAACTGGGTGGGTCAGTGGCCATGGTGGTGGCACATCATCGCCTTCATGTTCCAAAAGTTGAAGGAATCCCGTTTCCCTGTTCTGTCCATCTGGACACTTTGTCCTCAGAACATCCACTTTCTCTAACACAATTTGGGTGCCCAGGCTTGACCCATGGCCATTGGCAGCCTCCCAAGAATTCCAAAGGCACTTTGCTCTCCCGGTCCTGCTCACAGCTAGCTGGGAAACCATGATGACAGGAGTGTGTGGGAACAATGAGGAAGGGGAAAGGGCCTCCCAGTCTAAGTCAGGACAGCCCTCAAGACAAAAGCTTGGATGCTGTCTCAAAAGGGCACGTGACTGGTGTGTGATGCCCACAGGAGCATGCCAACAATGATGAGAGGTACGGCAAGGGTGGCCTTGGGCTGTGGACACCCCTCTGGGTACTGTGGCTGAGCATTGGGCTTGACTCCATTTACTCAGCCTTAAGGTAAAGAANTACTGTGGGCCTCTGGGTACTGTGGCTGAGCATTGGGCTTGACTCCATTTACTCAGCCTTAAGGTAAAGAAGGGGTGAAGGGGGGTATCATGATCTCTGAGACTTTGTAAATGTCCAGGTCATCACAGGGACTGACCTGAAGTCACAGGCATATCCCACTCTTGGGGGCGTGTGGTGCTGCCCTCAGGATCTGGAGCTACTGCGTCCATCATGGAAGACCCAGTGTGCCACCCACCCCTTCCCCACAGCCTCTCTCAGAAGCAGCCGCTCTGTGCCAGCCAGACAGCAGATTGATGTGAAGTGTCTGTCCAGCAGAGTATGCTCCTTAAACCCTGGTGAAATGAGAGGTCCAGGGGATGAGAGCATCAGGGACGCCCAAGGTGGACACAGGATTCACTCTGGACAAGGAGATGCAGAAGAAGCTGGGGCTTCCCTTCTTGTACAAAAAACCAGATTGGCAATGAGTGTGTGTTAGCTCCTGCCCATCCCTCCTGCTTCAGGTACCGGTGACTGGAGCAGCCCTTCTCCCACCATGAAGGAACGGCCTTCACAGAGACACCTGCCCAACACCCCACACCCTCAGCAGCTGGGTAAGTCCCCATCCTGACTCCTCATTCAGTAAGGAGACCAACATTAGCCCTGTCAAGCTCATCGTCAACGCTTTTTCATGTGTATTGAGGGTGCTCTGTCCCATAAAGCGTGATGACCGCCCCGGCCAGTCCCTTCTCTCAGGAACATGGGGAACATATGAGCTTCCTTATCGGGGCTTTGTTAACCCCACCACCACGTGTCTGGGTTGCAGGGATGGGGGGGGACCCTGCCAGGAGCCACTGGGTCTTCTGTTCTTTCTAGAGCAGGACTTGGTGCCCCCTGTCATGGTTCTTCATATTTGTAAGCTGCTGCCTTTTTTTCTGGTTTTTACTCCTTTTTGCTCATCTCACAGGGTCTCAGAGGAGGGAAATTCTGTTTCTTATTCTTCTCTACTCCTTTTGGTGGCTTCTCACAACTACTGTTTTGTCGGCAACAGCAACCACTTGCTCTTTGCAGCTTCTGGCCTGAGAGATGAAGGAAGAAGACGTTCCTCTTGTGTTTTTGCCCGTAAGGACCTTCCTTTTGGAGTCACGTGCTCAGGAACCAGCTCCTCAGTGGCAGAGACCATCAGAAGTCAAATCTCAGATAAGAAGCTTCTCCCAGGGAATGTGACAAATGCTCCCAGGGCTTTCCAGAGCACACCTGCATCCTGGCCATCTGGTCTACCACCATGCCCGATTTTAGAGGAACATGACCCTGGAGTGTGATTAGCTCACTGAGGCGTGGCGACACCACAGGCCTGGAAGGACCTCAAGGCCCCATGCTAGCCACTCCTAGCTCACCGGTCATTTTCAGAAGCAATTGCCTGGACATGTCCTTACTGACAGGGTGCCCACCCCACCTGCCACAGGTGTTTGGCCTCAGCTTTACTCCTTGCTCAGGGCAGCTAAGTAAGCCAGGAGACACCTTCCCAGTCACTGTTCTGGAAGGGGTAGGGCCGCACGAGCCTGTAGCTGTGGGTAGAAGCTGGAAGGCCCACCAGTGAGCCCAATCCTGGCCATCCCATTACACTGATCCAAACAGCACACCTGGTGCTAGCTGGGGCACACACCTATAACCCCCATGTCCTTTCCCTGAAGGGCAGGGGTGGCTCCCGGAACTGGGCCATGGGATGCTGCAGAAGGAGTCCGGCCTGGGCATGAGCAGAGCCAGACATGTGGCTTGCAGGCTCTGGACCCAGCACAGCTGCCCTGACCCAAACTCCACACAGCATTGCCAGGAATAATCAGAGATGGAGGGTTGGAGGAATCTGTGGAAGGCTCAAGAGCTCTGCCAAAGTCAGGTCCTATCCTCCGCTGGGGCCCGATAGGACTGGCTGGTCTGCAAGAGCTGACCCGGGTCCTCTGCAGGCCCGACGGTGCCTGCAGTCTGACTGGTTCTCTGCCATGGTGAAGGGCATGGGGCTGGGACGTGGAGGAACGGGGCCAGCAGGGCAAGGAGGGCACCTTCCCTCCCCCAGCCAGGAACTGACAGGGCCAGAAATCCAGAGCAGGTGCTTCCTGAAGGGCGAGAGCAGACCCTACACTTCATTCCCTAAGAGGAGACAGCAGGTCCAGGGCTGAGACGGCAGCCCGGAGACCCCAGCGAGGGGGTGGGGCTGGAGGAAGCCCTGTCTGCGAGCGAGGAGGCTCCCCTGGGCCCTGGAGGGCAGACTTGGGAGGCCAGGGCACGGGGCTGGGGAGAGACCACAGGCTGTGACCCACACTTCAACCTGCCCTGCCCCCAACCAGAGGCCCCAGGGCCAGCCGGTCCTCACACAGCCTCACACCACCTCCTCCCAGTGACAGACCACCGCTCTCTCCCCACTCTCCCCACCTCGCCCTGCCTCTCCTCCCCACCTGCATCCTCCACAGGTAACTCGGGGCCATTGTGCTGGTCTGCCCTTACACGGGGCACCCCCACGATGCTCCCCAGGCTCGTCCCTCCCACCCCAGACCCGGACACTGTGCATGGGCTGGTGTCCAGCCACGTCTGGAGAGGCCCTGCCTCCCAGCATCCGGCGGGGCTCCCCGGCACCTCGCGTCTGCCTGCCAGAGGCCGACGTGACCGGCTGCACCCCTCGCCGCCCCTGCACGGCACTCCCCAGCTTCTCCCTCTTCACCCAAGACCAGGCCCGGAACCTGGAGCCCCACCCTTGGTCCTGAATCCCGGGAGCACCAGCTCAGACACCGCCCTGCTCTCCCTGAGCCCTGCCCCCCACTTCCTCCCACGGGAGCCCCCAGGACCTACCTGCCACCCCAAGGGCTCCCTAACCCTCCCTCAGCACGCAGACTTCCCGCTCCGGGTGTCCCCAGGCCGGCCTAGATCCATCCTCCACGCCATCCTAGACAGAACTTTCCAGAAAGAGGTTCGAACCTAGGCCCGCAGATCCCTCTGCCTCTTTGAGGGGCACATAGGCCGCATTCAAATCCAGCTACACCAAGCCATGTGCCGTCCTCTGCAGGCACACGGCCAGCCTGTGGTCTTGGCCTCTGTCCCTGTGCCTGGAATCACACACACCCACACACACACACACACACACACACACACCCTCCAACAGGCTCCTCACCCCCCTCCGTCGGCGGGCCCCAGGGCGTCACAGTCCCTCCCTGCCCCGAGCTCGCTGGCCGCTCTCACGCCGGCCCGTGGGAGCCCGGGGGGGGCCACAGCTGGTGCACCTGTGGGTCCCCGTGCCCGGCCCCAGGTCTGATGCGTGTGGTCAGGAGCGGCAGCCCGGATGTGGGGCCCGGCCCCCGCGGACCATCGTGCCCCCCCCACGGCCCCACAGCCAGGAACGTGCAGGGAACGCTCGCCAGGACCCGCAGTGGCGACAGATGGGCACAGCCCCGACCCCCGGGGGCCTGTGCGGAGGGGCAGCGCACAGGCAGAGGCCACGAGGTAGCTGCTCCTGGGTCCACAGAGGTGGGCAGAGGGAAGGTGGCCTCATGGGCCGAGCCTCGGGCAGCCCCCGGGGCCCGCTGGCAGGACTCATGCCCCTTCGGGTTGGCCACGGACGGGGTAGCCGCCGGCCTCCTCGGCCACAAGGCTGGGAGGCAGGGGGCCTGGGGCACAGCCCTGGCTCTGCGGTTACTTCTGAAGGATAAAAGGAAAACGACACAGGAAGACCTTCGGTACTCCAATTACTGTCAGTGGAGGCCAGTTGTCTGCAGATGAGTTGGGAATGGCCGGACGGGGGTCTGCGGTCCCACCCCTCCCCCCGCCTGCCTTCGTGCCCTCGGGGTTTTGGCTGAGCCAGGAACCACAGTGCTAACTGGGGCCACAGTGATTCGCAACCCTACAGAAACCCTGCGGGGGGGCACTCCAGGGACACAGAAGGGCTCGCCCTCCCGGCTCCCTGCAGACCCGCCAGGGGAGGGAGGAGGCCAGGACGCTGGAGGACGGGTGCTTAGCCACCTCAGAAGGCGAAGGGACTTTGCAAGTGGACATGACGTAGCCACAGCAATGGCCCGGGTCATTGACAGGCGGGGGGAGGCGTGGTGTGCACAGCGGCCTGGATACTGGGGGGCCGGGGTGGGAGCTTCATCGGGGTCAGGCAGGGCATGCAACCCTGTTCCCCAAGCAGCGAAGACCACTGCAAGGCTGTGGGGGGAGAGCGTGACCTCAGGACCCGCACGAGTCAGGTGTCAGGAAGGACATCAAATGCCTGGCCGGCGCTCCGGGGGCAGGAGGGTACATGCAGGGGCACGGGGCAGGCTGTTCCTCCCAGCAGAGAGCAGGCTTTCCGGCCTCTGGGGCTCCCTGGGGACCCTGGCTGGGCGGGGGGTTCGCAGGCCCCAGCACTGAGCCAGCGCACCGTGCACATGCTTACTTGGCCACCTGGAGCCAGGGCGCGCTGGGCACGGTCTCCTGGGGTGAGTCTGCCATCCCACATGGAGCCAAGGCTAGCGTGCTGCTGCCTGCACTCAGGATGGGAGGTCAAGAGCCCTAGGAGGTCAAGTGCGTTTTTGTATGGGAGACACAGCTGGGCAGAGGCTGTGCACCTGGGATTTGGATTACTGGGGCCAGGGCGCCCTGGTCACCGTGTCCTCAGGTGAGTCTCCACTGTTGCAGCTCTGTGGGCATCGGGCCAGGTCCCTGGGGCCGGCTGCAGCTCTGAGCCTGAGGTCCAGCCTGGGGTCCTGCAGGACGGCAGGGTCCCCACTGCGTCCCGGCTCCGGGGGGACTAGACTCAGAGCTGGCAGAGCCCTGAGTGGCAGGCAAGCTGAGGGACAGGCAGACAGACACCCCAGGACAGGCAGACAGACACCTGGGACAGAGAGATGCCCGGGCTCCGGCGTTGGCGGGAAGGGGAAGTGTGGGGCCGGGCTTTCTGTGTGCGGGGGCTGGGCGGTTACACCAGTGTGCAATGACTACTTCGATGTCTGGGGCCAGGGCGCCCTGGTCACCGTGACCTCAGGTGAGTCTCCACTGTTGCAGCTCTGTGGGCATCGGGCCAGGTCCCTGGGGCCGGCCGCAGCTCCGAGCCTGAGGTCCAGCCTGGGGTCCTGCAGGACGGCAGGGTTCCCGCTGGGTCCCAGCTCCGGGGGGACTAGACTCAGAGCTGGCAGAGCCCTGGGTGGCAGGCAAGCTGATGGACAGGCAGACAGATGCCTGGGACAGACAGATGCCCTGGGACAGGCAGACAGACGCCCGGGACAGACAGATAGATGCCCGGGCTCTGGTGTTGGCGGGAAGGGGAAGCATGGGGCCAGGCTCTCTGTGTGCGGCGGCTGGGCGGCGGCACCAGCGTGCAACGCCTACTTCGATGGCTGAGGCCAGGGCGCCCTGGTCACCGTGTCCTCAGGTAACTGCCCCCTGCCCGCCTGGCTCTTGCTTTGGGCGGTGCGTCTGGGGCCAAGGGCCAGCGGCATGGGCTGCAGCCTCGGGCTCTGAGATGGACGGTGCAAGGGTTTGTGTCAGGGGAGAAGCGGGGACTGTGTCCCTGTGCGATGCTTTCGGTTACTGGGGCCAGGGCACCCTGGTCACCGTGTCCTCAGGTAAGATGGCTTCGTCTGCCCCTTGGTCCAGCCCCAGGGCGGAAGGATCCCAAGACCCCTGCTCCATGGCCAGCCCCGCGGGCTCTGCCGCTGCGGCTCTGGGAGGCCTGTCTGGGGCCGGCGGGGTGCGCTGGGCGACGGCGCTGTGTCCAGGGCAGCCAGGTGGCGCCGAGGTTTTTGTACACCCCCTAACGGGGCCCTTGGCAATGTGACTATTTTGACTACTGGGGCCAGGGGACCCTGGTCACCGTCTCCTCAGGTGAGTCCTCACAGCCCTTCTCTCCTCTCTCTCTGGGGGCTTTTTGCTGCATTTGGCAGAAAACTGAGGCTGTCTGGCTCTGGGGTCTGGGAGAGGACTGGGGGCAGCCAGGGGCTGGGCAGGGCCGGCGGGCCAGTGGCTCCCTGCCCTCCTGGCGCTTGGCCAGCCCTGCCTCCCGGGCCGTCCTGTCGGCCCCGCCGGGTGGGCTTTGAGGTCCGAGGCCTTAGCCGGGCCCGACTTCTCGTCCGGGGTCCCTGCGCAGTTGTCACACTCTGACAACTGGTTCGACTCCTGGGGCCAGGGGAACCTGGTCACCGTGTCCTCAGGTGGGTCGTAGCCTCTCTCGGGCCACACTGGGGGCATCAGCCATTGGGGTTTCTGGAGGCCAGGACAGGGGTGGAGACAGGGGCCCGAGGACGGCTGACTCGGGGGCAAGCGGCCCCTCTGGCTGGTCTGGCCACGTCGTCTCGGGGGCCACAGCGACTGTGGCATGATCGGTGGAATCGGGGTCTCCGCGGCCGCGGCCTGTGGGGTGGATTGGACTTGGGACTGAGGGGCCCGCAGCCGGGCGGCCCAGGTGGGCAGTGGCCTGGCTTCTGCCGGGTCTCAGGGGCTGGTGGAGGGTGACTCGGCCCATCAGCTTCCATGGGGCCCGGGGACCGCGAAGTCCCCTGAGTCGGGGCGAGGCCGGGCCAGCCCCCCGGGGTTTTGGTGAGGTGCGCACGGCGACTTCACCACTGTGACTACTACGGTATAGATGCCTGGGGCCAGGGGACCTCAGTCACCGTGTCCTCAGGTAAGACCGGCCCTGCCAGGGCCTCTACTTTCCGCTCCTTTCTGTGGGGTTTTCGGAGCACCGACGGCGGGTCCTCGGGACATCCCCCCCAGGGCAGGCTTGCTTGGAGGGGACGGGGACCGGCTGCATTTCGGGATTTCCGAGTCGCTTGATTTTCCGATGCCGTTCTAAAACTAGACTCCTGTCGGCGTGCCCCAGGAGGGCTCTGAGCCCCTGAAGAGGGACTGGAGGCCGGGCCGGCTCGGTGTGGGCAGGACGGGCAAACGCCGCACGCACAGCGCATGCTGGGCGACCGTGCTCGCAACTGGGAGCTGGACTGTTGGCGACTCGGCCGGGGGCAGCCGCCGGCGGGGAGGGACACTGAGGGCCAGCCTGGGGGAGCGGGGAGCCTGGAAGGGGCTCCTGAGACTAGTAGCTGAAGAACGGTGACTTTAAAATGTCAGAGATTTTCGAGCGTGATTAGACTTTATTGTATCTTGTGTTTCTGGAGTTAATACAAGCAGTCGTGGCCGGGAGCTGTCGGTGCCCCACCACAGCTGAGTTTGACGGTGATAAATGCAGTTTATTTTCTATTGAATTCAGTGATTCTGGAAGTGGCAGTGCTGAGCTGGCGGGGCGCGGTGAGCGAGGGGCCAGGCCCCTGCAGGTGGCAGGAAGCAGGGCGCGGGACGCTCTATTTTAGGAAGCAAGAAAACACCCTTGCAAATTTATAGTTTGTGGTTAGCAGAAGTGGTTTTCGGGTGGTTTTGCCCAGCCCGGCAAGGCTGAACACAGCCACGGTGCAAAACAACACCTGTGCAATTTGCATTTCTAAAATAAGGCCGAGACGCAGGCAGGAGCCCAGATGCTTCCTTTTTTTAACTATCTGAATTTAATTTCTCAGTCTTAGCTCACCAATATCTGAATTATATTCATTTCCAAAGTAAGACGTTGAAGAAATTAAACTGGTCTTAGGGACCGTTTCCAGCACATTCGTGTGAGGTTTTTTTAATTAGTTGTTCCTGCCAACGGTTGTGAACCTCAAACCTCCCCCCCCCAGGGCCCCGAAGCAGGGTTTCTGGCGTCTCTGCGTTCCAGGCATTCTAAGCCGGATGCTTTTGTCTTTGTGGCAGGGAGGCACTTAGATACCTGCTCAAGTGGCCTTCCCGTCAGCGAGTTTGCACACCTGCTTTCAAGCGGTCCTGTTGGGACAAATTTTAGGGCAAATGTGTGTGATGGTCCTGAGTGATTTCAGTGAAGCATGTACTTGTTGGACTAAGAGGAAGCCTGGTCAGGTCTCGAATCAGAAAGGAACCCTGCCGGCTCCCGTGCTGATGGAGCCCTGGGGAGGGCCCGCCGTGGCTGGGGTGCCCCGGGCCCGCCGTGGCTGGGGCAGGCAGTCGTGGCTCCTGCCGCCCGGCCAACTGCCTCTGCATCAGCCACCCGATTTGAATGGATTTGGAGGAATTCTTCAGAGACCCCCATGGTGAGCAGGGAGCCCAGCTGGTAAGAGAGAAGTTTGTATTTCGTGTTTTGGCTTCTGCGTGGTGAGGAATCTGTCTTTAAAAGCTGCTCCATGAAACAATGAGGTTTATTTGTATGAATTCCTGAGTGACCATCGTCCTGGTCTCTGCCCTTTAACTTCCTCTAAAGAGAATTTCAGGGACACAGTTGGAAGGGCTGCCCGTGGCGTCTTGGCTCCTCATCCCTATGGCTCAGATGCTCTAACATAGAGACCCACGTACGGCTGTCTTTCCGTTGGAAGCACAGCTTCGTTGGAAGCACGGCTTTGGCTGTGAGGTCATTACCTACGGCCTCGTGAGGAGCTTGAGGACAAAGAGCAGAATGAGCGCTGCAGTTTCAGCGAAGATGTATTCTTGGTCCTATTTAATGATGATTTTCATGTAGAAGGAATTTGGCTAAAGTGGGGCCTACTGTAGACTCAGAGGCAGGAGCTCAGCTAAGGGCAGCTGCGCAGGAGGGTGCGGGCCTGGAGGGGCCATCTGAGCACCCCTCGCTCGGCGCACAAGCAGCACTCCCTACTCTAAAGCACAGAGCCGGGCTCCTCAGGCTGCTGGCAGCAAGTGCTCCTCAATCCTTGTGACACGTCCTGGTGAATCGTCACCGGCCAGGAAGTATGTTAGCCAGGACACCGAGGAGGGAGTGATTCGCAGGGCTTGGGCACCCAGAGCCGGCTCAGCCTAGGGCCATGACAAAATTGGGCTCTGGGTGGAGAAATCCACAAGGACACGAAGTGGTGGAAAAGGCAGGGGTAAGCACCAGAAGGTGTGGACCCAGAGCCAGGCCCATCTGCATGGGATTCCTGGATGAGATGGCTTTAGCTGAAAGGCAGCAGGTCCAGAGCTCTGAAATATTCTAGCCAGTCCCAGGACCAGGCTTTCCGGGACTGCAGGACTCAGGACTCCACTGGGCTGGCCAAAGTGGTCTTCAGCTGAGCTGCCCCAAACCAGATTGAACTGGCACTTCTGAGCCAAACTGGGATGAGCTGAACCAGGCCAGGTGAGCAGGGCTGAGCTGGGCTGAGCTGGGCTGAGCTGAACCAGGCTCAGTGAGCTGGGCTGAGATGGGCTGAGCTGAGATGAGCTGAGCTGGGTGAGCTGGGCTGAGCTGGGCTGAGCTCCACTGAGCTCGGCTGAGCTGGGCTGAGCTGGGCTGAGCAAGGCTGAGCTGAACCAGGCTGGGTGAGCAGGGCTGAGCTGAGCTGGGATGAGATGAGCTGAGCTGGGTGAGCTGGGCTGAGCTCGGCTGAGCTGGGCTGAGCTGAACCAGGCTGGGTGAGCAGGGCTGAGCTGGGCTGAGCTGGGCTNCGGCTGAGTTGGGCTGAGCGGAACCAGGCTGGGTGAGCAGGGCTGAGCTGGGCTGGGATGAGATGAGCTGAGCTGGGTGAGCTGGGCTGAGCTCGGCTGAGCTGGGCTGAGCTGAACCAGGCTGGGTGAGCAGGGCTGAGCTGGGCTGAGCTGAACCAGGCTGGGTGAGCAGAGCTGAACTGGTCTGAACTGGGCTGAGCTGAGCTGAGCTGAACCAGGCCGGGTGAGCTGGGCTGAGCTGGGCTGAGCTGGGCTGAGCTGAATCAGGCTGGGTGAGCAGAGCTGAACTGGTCTGAACTGGGCTGAACTGAGCTGAGCTGAACCAGGCTGGGTGAGCAGGGCTGAGCTAAGCTGGGCTGAGCTGGGCTGAGCTGGGCTGAGCTGGGCTGAGCTGAACCAGGCTGGGTGAGCAGGGCTGAGCTAAGCTGGGCTGAGCTGGGCTGAGCTGGGCTGAGCTGGGCTGAGCTGAACCAGGCTGGGTGAGCAGGGCTGAGCTAAGCTGGGCTGAGCTGGGCTGAGCTGGGCTGAGCTGGGCTGAGCTGAACCAGGCTGGGTGAGCAGGGCTGAGCTAAGCTGGGCTGAGCTGGGCTGAGCTGGGCTGAGCTGGGCTGAGCTGAACCAGGCTGGGTGAGCAGGGCTGAGCTAAGCTGGGCTGAGCTGGGCTGAGCTGGGCTGAGCTGGGCTGAGCTGAACCAGGCTGGGTGAGCAGGGCTGAGCTAAGCTGGGCTGAGCTGGGCTGAGCTGGGCTGAGCTGGGCTGAGCTGAACCAGGCGGGGTGAGCAGGGCTGAGCTGGGCTGAGCTGAACCAGGCTGGGTGAGCAGGGCTGAGCTAAGCTGAGCTGAGCTGGGCTGAGCTGGGCTGAGCTGGGCTGAGCTGGGCTGAGCTGGGCTGAGCTGGGCTGAGCTGGGCTGAGCTGGGCTGAGCTGGGCTGAGCTGGGCTGAGCTGGGCTGAGCTGGGCTGAGCTGAACCAGGCCGGGTAAGCTAGGCTGAGCTGGGCTGAGCCGGGCTGAGCTAGACTGAGCAGGGCTGAGCTGAACCAGGCTGGGTGAGCAGGGCTGAGCTGGGCTGAGCTGGGCTGAGCTGGGCTGAGCTGGGCTGAGCTGAACCAGGCCAGGTGAACAGGGCTGAGCTGGGCTGAGCTGGGCTGAGCTGAGCTAAGCAGGGCTGAGCTGAGCTGAGCTGAACCAGGCTGGGTGAGCAGAGCTGAACTGGTCTGAACTGGGCTGAGCTGAGCTGAGCTGAACCAGGCCGGGTGAGCTGGGCTGAGCTGGGCTGAGCTGGGCTGAGCTGAACTGAGCTGAACCAGGCCAGGTGAACAGGTCTGAGCTGGGCTGAGCTGGGCTGAGCTGGGCTGAGCTGAACCAGGCCAGGTGAACAGGTCTGAGCTGGGCTGAGCTGGGCTGAGCTGGGCTGAGCTGAACCAGGCTGGGTGAGCAGAGCTGAACTGGTCTGAACTGGGCTGAGCTGAGCTGAGCTGAACCAGGCCGGGTGAGCTGGGCTGAGCTGGGCNAGCTGGGCTGAGCTGGGCTGAGCTGGGCTGAGCTGAACCAGGCCAGGTGAACAGGGCTGAGCTGGGCTGAGGTTGGCTGAGCTGGACTGAGCTGAATCAGGCTGGGTGAGCAGGGCTGAGCTGGGCTGAGCTGGGCTGAACTGGCTGATCTGGGCTGAACTGGACTTGGCTGGGCTGAGCTGGGCTGAGTGGGCTGAACTGGGTGAGCTGGTCTGAGCTGGTTTGAGCTGGGCTGAGCAGGGCTGAACTGAGCTGAGCCGGGCTGGGCCAGGCTGGGTGCACTGAATTGATTAGCCAGGGTCACTGAGCTTGTCCAGCAGAAATGGACTGGCTGAGCTGGCCTGGCTCAGAGGAGTTTGATGTCCTAGTTTGGGCTAGGTTCACTTGCATTGGGCCATTTGGTTCTAGTTGGGTAAGCTGGCCTTGCTGGACTGTTCTAACATTGGTCTGACTCAATGACGTGGTTGTGCTAAGGACAAACCAAGGGGAGTTTGCATGGTCCAGTTCCTCACACGCACACCATCCGCTGACCCTAGACACCCTGCCTAGGGCTCGGGGCTGGCCAGGGGGCTCCCCTCCATGCTGTCAGCCAGCATCACAGACGGCTCCCGGGGCTTGCGGCTGAGCATGCCAGCCTGGCTCCCGTGTCTCAGAGGGAAAGCAGCACTGGCCGAGTCGTCTTGAGCTGGCAGCAGGGGGACCAGAGTGCTCAAGAGGCCACGACTCCCCGCAACTTCCCACAAGTCCAGAGCTGGACTTCTGCATCTCCCCTTCCTGGGTGGACTCGGCCTCAGCCCAGCCGCCCGCGGCAGTGTTGGTCAAGGCTGGGGAAGCCGTGAGGCCAGTGTTGTGGCAGCGGGATGAGGGGCCATGGGCTGGCTCTGCCCCCCCTGGCGGAGCCTGGGGAGACCTTCTCACTCATCTCCTGTCCCTCTGTGGTCCTCAGAGAACCCGTCCCCTCCAAACCTCTTCCCCCTCATCACCTGTGAGAGCTTCCAGCCCGATGAGACCCTGGTGGCCATGGGCTGTCTGGCCGGGGACTTCCTGCCCAACGCCATCACCTTCTCCTGGGCCTACCAGAACAACAGTGAGGTCGGCAGCCGGGACATCAAGAACTTCCCTTCGGTGCTGACAGGGGGCAAGTATGTGGCCTCCTCTCAGGTGTTCCTGCCATCTGTGGACGTCCTCCAGGGCTCTGACGAGTACCTCACATGCAAGGTCAAGCACAGAGATGGTAACAAGTCCGTGAAAGTGCCCATCTCAGGTGAGAGCCAGGCCCTCCTCCCGTGGCTGGGTGGGCAGGGGATAGCCAGGGGGGTTGACGCCTTGTCCCCTCCCTGCAGGGCCCACAGATCTGCCCCCCAACGTGACCGTCTTCATCCCACCCCGGGACGCCTTCTCTGGCAACGGCCAGCGCACATCGCAGCTCATGTGCCAGGCCAGGGGCTTCAGCCCCAAGCAGATCTCCGTGTCCTGGTTTCGTGATGGAAAGCAGCTCAAGTCCGGCATCGACACCGGCAACGTGGAGGCTGATGACAAAGTGTCCGGGGCAGTGACCTACAGGATTCTCAGCATGCTGACCATCACCGAGAATGACTGGCTCAGCCAGAGCGTGTTCACCTGCCAAGTGGAGCACAACGGGATGGTCTTCGAGAAGAACGTGTCCTCCGTGTGCACCCCCAGTGAGTGCTCAGGCCCCTAGTGCGGCCCCCCAGGGCTGGGATCCCTCGCAGGCACGGGTGTCCACTCAGGCCAGCCCCTCCCCGAGCCTTGGCTTCCCGGAGCGGCCAAGGGCAGGGAGGCGGGGGCCCAGCATTCCTGTCCAGCGGGCCTCTGGGGCTCAGGAAGGCTCGCTGTGAAGTCGGTCACGTTCTTTGGGGAAGATCTCCAGCTTTGCCCAATTTCACATCCGACCAGTCGCTGACACAGACTCTCTCTTGCTCTAGATTCACCCGTGGGCATCAGCATCTTCCCCATCGCCCCCTCCTTCGCCAGCATCTTCCTCACAAAGTCGGCCAAGCTGTCCTGCCTGGTCACAGACCTGGCCACCTACGACAGCCTGAGCATCTCCTGGACCCGCCAGAATGGCGAGCTTCTGAAAACGCACACCAACATCTCTGAGAGCCACCCCAACATCACCTTCAGCGCCACGGGGGAGGCCACCGTGTGCACGGAGGACTGGGAGTCCGGGGAGCGCTTCACCTGCACGGTGACCCACACGGACCTGCCGTCCCCACTCAAGAAGACCATATCCAAGCCCAAGGGTAGGCCACACCGCCTCCGCCCCGGGGCTCCCCCGCGGCCACGGCGGGCCTCTCTGCACCCTGGCCCACGCTCACCCATCTTCCCTCCCGCAGGGCTCCCCAAGCACATGCCTTCCGTGTACGTGCTGCCGCCGAGCCGGGAGCAGCTGAGCCTGCGGGAGTCGGCTTCGGTCACCTGCCTGGTGAAGGGCTTCTCCCCCCCGGACGTGTTTGTGCGGTGGCTGCGGAAGGGGCAGCCCGTGTCCCCCAGAACCTACGTGACCAGCGCCCCCACGCCCGAGCCCCAGGCCCCCAGCCTCTACTTTGTCCACAGCACGCTGACCGTGAGCGAGGAGGACTGGAGCGCAGGGGAGACCTACACCTGTGTGGTCGGCCATGAGGCCCTGCCCCACATGGTGACGGAGAGGAGCGTGGACAAGTCCACCGGTAAACCCACCCTGTACAACGTGTCCCTGGTCTTGTCTGACACGGCCAGCACCTGCTACTGATCCCCGGGCCACCGGATCCCAGCCGGTGGATCCCGCAGCCCCTGGCTGACCCGTGGCTGTGCGTGCACGTGTGCCGACTGACCTTGTCAATGGGGTGACATGGGACGTTTTATCAGAATTAGAAATAAAAACATCCATTCAAAAGACGCTCTTCCTGAGTAAGCGGTGCTCTTGCCTGCCGGGGCTGCAGCTCTGCGGCCCCTGCCCCCAGACCACCCTGCACTACCGTCCCTGCCCCCAGCCAGCCTGAAGTCCCTGTGCTCTTTGCAGACCGAACCCACACTCACTGCTCCTGTAGCTGCTCCCACGACCACGAGTGTGCAACACATGCACACACATGCACACACAGACATGTGTGCACATGCATGGATGCAGACATGGATGCACCGGCATGTAGACACATGGACACACCGAGGTACATGTGTGTGAACATGTGTGGGCACACACATGTGCGTGCACACCCACACATGCAGAAACATGGGCACGCACACATGGACACACAGAGACACATGTGTGCATGCACAACCACACACACAGGTACATACACATGCACACGCGGACACACACACCCACACAGGCAGGTACATACACATGCACACACGGACACACAGACACACATGTGTGCATGTATACCCACACACAGATGCACACACAGAGACACACATGTGCATGCACACCCACACACGCAGGTACATACACATGCACACACAGTCATAGGCACATGGACACCCATGGACACATACAGACAGGCACACACATGGGCATGTATACATGCGCACACACACATACATAGTCACAGACACACATGGACACACGTGTGCACACACATGTGGACACAGACACACACTCATATACACACATGGACACACACTGACACGTGGACATGTGCATACACTTACGCACATGCACACACACAGTCATGCACACGCAGGTGCCAGCCCTTGCACACCCGTGGTCCTCTGTCCAGCCATGTCACTTTCTGCAGGGCTTCGTGCCCAAGCTCTGCTTGTCCCTCTGTCTCAGCTTGGAGGTCTGGACTCTGACCATGGCCGCCATTCCCGGGCCTGGGGCCAAGGGAAGCCCCTGGCCATGCCCAGGCTCTTGAAGGCAGCAGAACACCAGTGCCCACCAGTGAACTGGGCCAGGCTGTGTCTGGCAGAGCGGGCAGTGCCTGGACTTCAGCCTGAGGGGCAAGGGGCTGTTCCTAGAGGCTCCTCCTTGGAGGGGGAGACTGCAGAGAGCCTGATCTGAGTAAAGAGCCCCTGCACACACCCAGCCCTGGAAATGGTGGGAAATGAGGCCCCCAGGAGCAGGAGTGAGGGCGTGCAGACCTGGTGGGCATAGAGGCCCGGGCCGAGCGGGATGCCCTCTCCTAACTGCCCCAGGCAGCACAGCCCCCTCTGCACTGCCTCCGAGACCCTCTCTGCACACCAGGCCCTTGGGAACCTGAGCACCAGATGCCCCAAAGGGCCCAGTGGGCTGCAGATCCCATGAGCGTCCTCGGTCTGTCCACCCCAGTCCACCCCAGTGTCACCGTCCCTGGAGCCTCAGCATTCTGTCTGAGCCCTTGGTCCCAAGGACTGGCGGTGCAGACAGCCGGCCAGGGCCCCACGTGGGGCCTCCTCTGGGCCACGCACTCCAAGACGGAGTGACAGCAAGCGGGACTCTCACTAGGAAGCCAGGAGGTTCCCCTCAGGCCCAGACACATGCCAGCCCCCCGCTGATAGCCTCTCTGGCCTCGGCAGCCAGGGGCACAGCCCCCACCCAGACCACCGCCGGCACAAGGCCCTGTTCCCTGCCTCTGTCCCGGGGGCCCTGGGGGTGCGACCCGCCTGCTGCAGCCCGGCCACACCCCCACGTCTGTGTTGCTCTGCCACGCTCTCTGCCACCCCACGGCTCCCACACAAGGTGCTCGGGGTCAACCTTGCTCTGCGGTGGCCACGTTCTGCCTCTGCCTGACCCCCTGCCTCGGGCTGCCAAGGCCCAGCTAACACCTGGCTTAGATGCTTCCCGCTGAGCCAAGGAGCCCTCAGTCCAGAAAAACAGGGGCCAAGGAGACGGTGGGGCCAGCCGGGAGCCACGGGCACTCTATCCCCCTGCCCCCGCCCCGCCTGGCCCCCCAGGGGCAGCCCGGCCGAGGCCCGAGGGTGGCTCTGGGGCTGGGCCTTGCTCAGTGCAGCCTGACCGCTCTGTGCTGTGTGCCCTGCAGAGGGGGAGGTGAACGCCGAGGAGGAAGACTTCGAGAACCTAAACACCATGACGTCCACCTTCATTGTGCTCTTCCTCCTCAGTGTATTCTACAGCACCACCGTGACGCTGTTCAAGGTAGCGCTGGGAGGAGGGGCAGGGCTGGTGCCAGAGGAGGAGCTGCCCGCAGCCTGGGCGGCGGGAAAGTCGCTCACGCTGTCTGTCGTCTGCAGGTGAAATGACCGGCCAGTGAAGACCTTCAGCGGCCCGGGATGTGGACCCCGGGGGGCAGCCCACCCATGGAGCCTGTCCGCCTGTCCTTAGATTGTCCCCATGTCACCCCCTCCTGCTTCCAGCTCAAAGACTAGGCCGCGTGCCGGGACGCGTGTGGAGCCCGTGGCCCCGAATCCGCTCCAAGCATTGCTTTGCAGTGTACACGCGTGTCGCCTTCAAATAAACGTGTATATTTTATCTTGCAAAACTGCTTCCTTGTGCAGGCTTTTTGTCCTGTGTGCTGTGTGCGTCAAGGGCCCATGGGAAAGAAGGCTGGTCTGCATACAGGCCTGCCAGGGGACATGCCGAGGAAGGGGCCCTGCGGTGGGACCCAGGGTCTCGGGCACGTTCCATTTGCTGAAGGACACAGCCGACCTGGACGCAGTCCCAGGCCTGAGCTCCCAGACGTGGCGGGAACCAGGAGCCGCGCTTGGGCCCTGGCGGTCTGTGTGCGACCACACAGTGCGTGGTCCCCATCTGTGTCCCCAGCCAGCCCGGCCGCCCCACAGGCCGGTCCCTCCCCTCGCGGGGCAGACCAGACCGGCAGAGACCTTCCCGAAGCCTCCAGTCCTGCCTCCTCCTATGTTCCGGGGGCAGCGAGCGGAGGCCTCCACACTGTGCCTGGACGGCTCCTCCGGTGCCCCGGCCGCTCCCACAAAGCCCAGCAGCGCTCGCCGACACCAGACACGCTGTCCGCCCAGCTCTGCCTCCGCTCAGGCCTCACCAGAGTCCCCTTCTGCACCTGAATTGCTGCCAACAGTCTGCAGGACAATTTGGCTTTTTGTGACGGGCACCGGAGCGTCGGCCGGTCAGCTGGTTCCTTGGCCGCGTGTGTGTCTCTAGCCGTTTGTGGCAGGACACTCCACTTCTGGTTCCAAAACGTGCTCTTGTTTCCTGCCAGCGGCAGAACAGCAGCGTTCCTGGTCTCTGTTCTGGCGGCCGGGACCTCCAGGTCAGGCTGCGGGGGGCAGGTTCCTGCTGGGGCGGTGAGGGGGCCCAGAAGCGGCCGGTCATGGGCGACCCCGGGTCGTCCTGGCTTCCGGGCATCCCTCCGACCCCAGCGCCCCTGCCCGCGGCACGTGTGCTGCGTGTCCCCTTCCACGAGGACGGGCGTGTTGCACTGGGAGCACACCCTCCCGCCGCACGGCCTCCCTGCATCATCAACTCTCCCGCAGGGCCCTTCTCTCTGAGCGAGGTCGCGTTCTGAGGCATGGGTCAAGCCCACCCATGCCTGGCGTCTCCCCAGCGGCGTGCTGCTGCGCGGGAGCTCCAAGGGCGGAGGGGCCCCTGGGATGTGCTGGGAGAGGGTCCTGCTGGGGAAGCCCGGGAAAGGCAGGAGCAGGCTGGCCACGAGCTCAGCACAGCAGACAGGTGGGTCTTGCGCCAGGGCTCGTGCAGTGGGCACGGGTGACGGCTCCGGTGGCTGGCTGCAGAATGGCCATGTCCTGGCATGTGCACGATGGCAGTGTGGTGCCTGGGAGGGCTGGCGTTTAACGGGGGCCACAGACGACGGCGGTGGAGCCGTCAGGGACACAGGCAGGCACCCTGAACTCGCTCGGCCACCCTTGGCCAGCCAGGTCCCCAGGGAGAGGACCAGGGGACTGGAGCCGGCCCACTGGGGAGCCTCGGCCAGGGACCTGCCACCCCTGGGCCCAGAGCACGGCAGGGTGGCCTGCACTCCACCCCAGGGCGTGGCCAAAGGGCTCCCATGAGCACAAAATGCTCACGGGCCTGGACCCCAAGCCTCAGAGCCCCGGGGTCAGGTACAGGGAGGGCAGCCTCTGATCCCGTCCACCACCAGGGAACCGCACAAATTGCAGCCCCAAGGCCCATCTGTAGGCAGCAGGGACCTGGCTCCTGCGGAAAGGCCAGGGCCAGCACTTGGGGGCCTGGGGACGCCACACGGCCGGGCCCTCACCAGGGCAGCACGGCTCTGCAGCGGGGGAGCGCCCCTTACCGTGCTCACGGGACGGGAGGAGCCACAGGCTCCACGGGCTCCACACCCCGCCCTCCCTGTGCTCTCCGTGGCCCCCGGCCTCACAAACCCTGTCTGTCTTCCAGCCCCCGAAACGCTGGATCTGTTCCCCTTGGTCTCTGAGTGTGAAGCCCCGAGGGAAGGCGACCCCATAGGCCTGGCCTGTTTGGCACAAGGACCCTCCTTAGTGTCCGTGCAGCTCACCTTGGGGACCCAGGACAAGACGCAGAAGACCCACCCGATCACAATGAGGAAGGGGGAGCACGGGCAGCTGTCCTTCCTGCTGGTCACGTGGAAGCCGGGCCCATACCTGTGCAGAGCCGTCAGGAGCGGCACCACCGGCCGCAGCTTGGAGAAGCGCATCCAGTGGCCAGGTGGGCGCCCCAGGTCCCCGAGGACGACACAGGCAGCTGTGCCCATGGCCCCGTCACCTGTCCCTGCCACCCCGGTCCTCCTGGCCAGCACTGGGCAGCCTCCCTGGGGACCCACCGTCTGACCACCCCCGCCACTCTCCCTCCGATTTCAGGCTCCTGGGATGTGAAGGGCCCCCTGGTGACCAGCACGCTGGCCCTACCAGAGGACTCCAGGGCGACCACCCGCCCTGCCTCCCTCCCAGGTAAGCAGCTCCCTCCTGCCTTCCCGTCCCTCAGGCAGCCTCCTCCGGGCCGCCCTCTGTGACTTGTCTGGGTCGGGAAGGGCAGGCACGGATGGGGTGTCTGCAGGGCACCAACCATACCGTGGGCCCCGGCAGACGCCCCCTCAGGCCCCTTGTGGACAGGTGACCCCTGACACCTACAGAGAGCGCCATGGACGGGGCGGGACTACAGGGCCAGCACTGGACTCACTGGCCCAGGGACAGGCTCAGACGGGGAACACGGGGCCGCGGGCCAGTACTGGACTCTCTGGCCCAGGGACAGGCTCAGACGGGGAACACGGGGCTGCAGGCCAGCACTGGACTCACTGGCCCAGGGACAGGCTCAGACGGGGGACACGGGGCCACGGGCCAGCAGCAGGGACTGGGCCCCAGGACCCTCACAGAGGTGCAGTGTGCCAGCTGAAGGCTCAGGAGCGCTGGCCGTAGACCCAGGGGACTGGCAGCAGAGGCCTCTCTCCATGAGCTGCCCCCCACCCCGGCACCCTCTCCTAGGGCCACACGGGGTCACAGCCGCCCTGCCTGCCCCTCAGTGAAGGTGCAGCGCTCGCTCCTCCAAGCGGGGTGGCAAGCCGCGTTCCAGAGAATGGCAGCCCCAGCACCAGCCCTCTGGGGCATTGGGGAGGCCCCCACGAGGGCATGAGGCCATGGCTGCCATGGCCCCCCATGGCCCTCCCCAGCCCACTGCACCATGACGACCCCATTTCCTAGCCCCACCAGCCCCGTGGCTCAGCACAGCCCGGTCAGGCCATCGGGGAGAGTTCCATCCTCCAGGTGAGGACGCAGAATGCCCCCCTGTCCTGGGGCAGGGGCACTGGCCAGACCCTGTCCACGCAGAGCATGCCCAGTGGCTGATGGGGAGCCAGGCCTAGGCAGGGCTCCGGGGAGAGGCTGCAGGCGGGCTGGGCGGGCCTCCAGGGAAGGCGTCCGGGGGGCAGCCTGGGCTGTGCGGCCCCACAAGCCCAGCCCTCCACAGAGGCCAACACTGTCCACCGGGAGGGCCGTCCAAAGCCTGTTTCCTACAAGCTCGGAATGGTCTTTGCAGTTTTTGCAGGACGGGAGGAGAGGAAGGATGGACAGACAGGAGCCCCACGTGACAGCACAGCCTCAATATTTACTACAAACTTGCAGGTCCCTCGTGTGTCCCAAACCAAAGGCCATCCTTGTCCTAATTGTTGGGGTGACTGTGGCATGACCATGCAGGAGCCCTGATGCAGGGCCAGCAGCAGCTGTGGGGAGGTCTCTGGACCCCAGAAAGCAGGAAGGCTGGGGGGCCCAAGGAGGCTACACCCCCGAGTACGAATCCCACTGGTCTCACCCCCTCTTCCCTCGTAGCGTCCTCCACTGGCCACACCCAGACACAAGCCACGGAGCCAGGAAGCCTAGTGGATGCCACGCTCAGAGGCCAGTTCCTTGGGGGCAGAGTCAGGGGAGGAGAGGAAGAATGGACTGGGGACCCCTGGGAAATCCCAGCCTGCGAGTGACCCCCAACCCGGCAGTGGGAGGCCAGGAAGCAATGGCGGGGGGGTGGGCGTCCGCCCTGGGAACGTGGCTGGCCTGGGCCTGTCACTGCCCACAGCACCACCCCCAGGCAGGGTCTATGTGGCCCCCGCTGACCGAACCCCCACTGACTGCTGGTCGAGGTACCCCGCTGACCACTGACCAAGGTTCCCCCACTGACTGCTGACTAAAGCCCCCACTGACTGCTGACCAAGGCCCCCCCCGTGACCGCTGACCGAGGTCCCCCGCTGACCACTGACCACTGACCGAGGGCCCCACTGACTGCTGCCCGAGGTCCCCCGCTGACCGCTGACCCAGGTCCCCCTGCTGACCGCTGACCGAGGTCCCCCCACTGACCACTGACCGCTGACCGAGGCCCCCCGCTAACCAGTGACCAAGCCCCCTGCTGACCACTGACCAAGGCTCCCCGCTGACCGCTGACCGAGCCCCCCCCT
>LNAC01001709.1:0-48643 GCA_002007465.1 Ailurus styani
ATGATTCACAGACCTGTACCCCTTGGGCAAAGAATAAAAATAAAATTTATAAAAAAGAAAAGAAATGGAAAAAAAACTTGAGGACTAATCAGGGTGGTAGCAGTGAGTCTCCTGGTCTTTCTTTTTCTTATATACTGCTGCTTGGACTTGAGGGAGAACTGAATCTGAAGTGAACAGTGGAACTGGTTAATAAAAACCTGAGAAAGGCCTTTTCTCTAGCCAAAGTAAGAAGAAAAGAAATCCCTGTGATTCTGGGAGTGTGAAGAGAATCCTCTCTTTATGTCTTCTTTTTCCTCTCCTGGCTCTGCCACAAGGCCAGTTTCAGCAACAGAACTGCACTGCTATAGCAATGGCAGCAATGGCATGGGCACAGTACATATGCAGGAACAACAGTTTAAATGACTGTGTATTTCTCATCAGAAACTGTGGATATTATGAAACAGGAGAACATCTTTAAGGTATTAAAAGAAGATTATAAATAGCTGAGTAAATATATGTTCAATACTATTAAGCCAGAATTTTATATATGGTGAAAATATCTTTCAGAAATTAAGGCAAAATAAGGACATGATCAAGTGAAGGAAAATAAAAAATAATTACCACCAACAGACGTGCTCTAAAAGAAATGCCAGAAGAAATTCATCAGGCTGAAAGTGAATGATCTCAGAGGGAAACTCAGAACTTCATAAATTAAAGAAGGGCAACAGAAATTATAAATATCTGGTAAATATAATAAACTATTTTTCTTAAGTTCTTTAAAATTTATCACTTACTTATGGAACATAAGGAATAAAATGGAGGACTTTAGGAGGAGGAAAGGAAAAGTGAATTGGGTAAATTGGAGAGGGAGACGAACCATGAGAGACTGTGGACTCTGAGAAACAAACCGAGGGTTATAGAGGGGAGGAGGGGAGGGGGATGGGTGAGCCTGGTGGTGGGTATTAAGGAGGGCACGTATTGCATGGACCACTGGGTGTGGTGCATAAACAAAGAATCTTGGATCACTGAAAAAATAAAATAAAAAAATAAAAAATAAGTGAAAAAATATAGGATTTAAAAAACTTATGACTGTTGAAAGCAAAGATTATAACACTGTTAAGGGGTTTCAATATATGTAGATGTAATACATTTGACAATCAAACTATAATGGGGGGAGAGTAAAGAGACATAATATATGGTTGTAAGATGATGACATTTCCTTTAAAGTGGCAATATTAAACCTAAATAGGCTGTTTAAGGTAAGGCATATAGAATATAAATCCTAAAGCTAAAAGAATAATTAAAAAACAAAGAGATATAGTAAAAAGCCAATAGTCAAATTAAAATGGAATACTAAATATATTCAAGCAATTCCAAAGAAGGCAGGAGAGAAGAAAAGAGCAAAAACAAAACAGAACAAAACCAAAACACCAAAAAACAGGATATACACAGAAAAATAACAAAATAGTAGACTTAAATCTAACTATATCAATAATTATATTAAATGTAAATGATCTAAATATACCAATTAAAAGAGTGTCACATTGGATAAAAATACAAGACCTAACTATACGCTATTTACAAGAAATGTACTTTAAATATAATGATACAGATAGATTAAAAATAACAAAATGGAAAAGTTATGCCAAGAAAAACTAATCAAAAGAAATCTGAAGTGAGTATATTATTATTTTACAGAGTGGACTTCAGAAAAAGAAAAATTACCAGGTATTAAGAGGACATTACATAATGATAAAAGAGTCAAATGTGCTATATCTAACAACATAGCTCCAAGATTTATGATACAAAAATATGATAGAATTTAAATATGTTGAAGACATATTTTGAAACACCTCAAAAATATTATAATTTTTGCTTTCAACAGCCATACATATTTTAAGAAACTTGGGTAAAACAAACAAATCTGCAACCGTACTTGGAGACATCAGCACTCTATTCTCAGTAACCAACAGAACAAGAAGACAGAAAATCAGCAAGGATAAAGAAGAACTAAACAATGCTATCACTGGACCTCACTGACACTTTTCGATGATCCTCTATTGAAAGATTTGCTTTAGACTCCACCCATCGAGAGCAGAACATATTTTTTTCAAGTGTACATGTAGCATTTACCAAGACAGACCACATTCAGGGGTCATAAAACAAACCTTAACAAATTTAAAGGAATAGAAATCATATAAAATATGTTCTCAGACTGTATCAGAAATAAACTAAAAATAAATAACAAAAAGATATCTAGAAAATCCTCAAACATTTGGAAATTAGAGATTGGACTTCTAAACAACCTACAGGCAAAAGATGAAATCACAGGGAAATTAGGAAATATTCTAAATGAAATAAAAATTAAAATCCATCATTTCAAAATTTATGAAATGCAGGCAAAACATGCTCAGAAGGAAGTTCACAGAATTAAATACATATTAGAAAATAAAGTCACACTAATAATCCAAGCTTACAATTTAGAAACTAGTAAAATGCAATTTATACATAAAACAAGCAAAAGGAAGATAAAAATAAATGGCAGAGATAATGGAATTGAAAACAGAATAACAATAGAGAAAAATCAATGAAAACAAAAGCTGATTCTTTGAAAAGATTAATAAAATTGATGAAACTATAGCCAGACTGACCAACATAAAACAGAAGACCCAAATTACTATCAGAAATAAAAGAGGGGATATCACATATCCTTTCATTACAATAAACCTCATACATTCATGCAACTATATGCTGCATCCCATGAGTTCTGGTAAATCTCTGAATGTGGGGATAGTGTTGGGGCCCCCTGAAAAAGAATACCACTCAGCAATAAGAATAAGTGAAATGTTGATATGTGCCACGACATGGATAAATCTTGCATGCATTATACTAAGTGAAAAAAGCTAGACTCAAAAGTAAAATTCCATTTATATGACATTTTAGAAAATGCAAAACTATAGCTACAAAGAACAGGTCAGTGGTTGTTAGATATTAAGGGTGAGTGAAGAGTTTGACTACAGAAGGGCCACATGAAGGAATTTGGGGAGGGGCAGTGGGAGGTGATAGAACCGTTCTGTGCCTTGGCTATGGTGGTGGTCACACAACTCTGTGCATTTACCAAAACTCACAGACTTTTACACCAAAAAGAGTAAAGTTTACTGTAAGTAAATTAAAAATAAATTTAAATTGAGATAAAATCAACTGCCTTTCTATAATCAGCAACAAACAGAAAAATTAAATTAAAAACACAATTTAAAGAGGTACCAGGGAGGCTCAGTCAGTTGTGTCCAACTCTTGATTTTGGGTCAGGTCATGATCTTGAGGTCTTAGGATCAAGCCCTGCACTGGGCTCCATGCTTGGCAGGGAATCTGCTTGAGGATTTCTGTCTCTCTCCCTCTACACCTCCCCTGGTTCATGCTCTCTCTTCTTATCTCTCTGTCTCAAAATAAAGAAATCTTTAAAAATTAAAAAATGCCATAATTTATAATAGCAACAAAAACTATTAAATACCCTAAAATAAACCCAATGAAAGACACATTTAAGACCTGCATGTTGAAAACTACAAACTATAGAGAGATTAGAGAAGACATAAATAGATAGATAGATAGATAGATAGATAGATAGATAGATAGATAGATAGATATACCATGTAGATCTGATATGATGGATTTGAGAAACAAGACAGAAGATCATAGAGGAAGGGAGGGAAAAATGAAACAATATGAAACCAGAGAGGGAGACAAACTATAAGAGACTCTTAATCTCAGGAAACAAACTGAGAGTTGCTGGAGTGGATGGGGGTGGGATGGATGAGGTGGCTGGGTGATGAACCCTGGAGAGGGTATGTGCTATGGTGAGTGTTGTGAATTGTGTAAGACTGATGAATCACAGACCTGTAACCCTAAAACAAATAATACATTGTATGTTAATAAAAATATATATATATATACCATGTTCATGGATTGAAATACTCCAATATTATAAAGACATTAGCAACCAAGTTGAAATCCCAAGATATATTTTTTAAACTGACAAGGTGATTCTAAAATTATATGGAAATGTAAAGGGTGAAAAACAGCAAAAAATTTAGAACAACAAAGTTTGAGTACTTAGTCTGCTGTATATCAATACTTATTAAAAAGCTGTAATAATTAGCTGGATAGTTTGGTATTGGTACAAGATTGGACAAATAGGAAGCAAAATAGGGAATCCAGAAAATGTCCCCTGATTTATACACATAGAATTCCTTAATTTGTGACAGAATTTGCATCAAAAAACCTTGGGGGAAGTTATAATCTTTTATATATATTGGAATATTTGTATATTATATATACATATTATATATATATATAATATGTATGGAAAAAATTAAAACTTGGTTCCTATTTCACATCACTACAGAAATTTCCAGGTGGAGGACAAATATAATGTAAAAGTTAAAATAAAAAAGTTAGTAGAAAAGTTACTTTGTTGAATATTGTCATCTCTGAACAGGGAAAGTTCTTGAGTAGGATATAAAAAGCTAATTATAAAGAAAAATATTGAAAATTGGACATTAAATTTGCCAGCTTCTGTTCCTCAACAGACATCATTATCAGAGTAAGTATAAGATTATTGGCAACATGTAAAACAGAAAAGTCTTGTACCCACAACACACAAAGAACTCCCAAAATATAAATCAAGAAAAGGCAAATGACTAGTAAGAAATGGATGAGAGAGCTAAACAGGCCCTTTACAAAAGAGAATATCCAAAATGGTCAATGAGCGATCAAAAAGGTACTCAACCTCTACAGTCACCAGGGAAATACAAATGAAAACCCATATCATCATTACAGAATGACTATAATTAAAATGATTGGCAATATCAAACACTAGTGAAGATGTGGAGTAACCGGAGCTCTCACTGCTGCTGGTGGGAGTAGAACTTGATACCACCACCTGAGAAAATAGCCAGGCCCTACTACAAGTGAGACATGTACTCTAGGACAGCCGTTTCACTCCAGCCATATACCAACCATAAATAAGGACATATGCAAACACTAGTACAGTTTGTCATTACCAAAACTGTAAACAACCCAAATATCCATTAACATTAGAAGGCATAATTTGTAGTGTATTCAAATAATAGGTTACCACACAGCAATGAGAATGAGCAATTACTGCTACACACAACTCACGATTATAATGTTGAGCAAAAGAGGCTAGATGCCAAAGAATACATACTAAATAGTTCCATTTCAATAAAGTTAAAAAAAAAACACTAATGTATGAAGCAAGAACTCTTCCCTATGAGGAGGAAAGCTTGGGAGGGCAAGAACAAGAGGGCACTTCTAAGGAGCTGGTAATGTTCTCTTCCTTGGTTTGGTTATAAGGTGTGTTCACTTTGTGATATCCATTGAGCTATACACTTAGGATTTGTTAATTATTCTGTATTTTTATATAGAAATATTATACTAATATTATATTAAAATACTTTAATGAACCCCCCTCAAAATGCTTTTCTCCCAAGCATTTTAATATTATCTTATTAAATAATTTTATTAAATAATTTTAATATTATTTTAATATTACATTAAAATTTATAATATAATATAAAATATTATGTAATTATAATATCACTTTAATGTCACATTAAAGTTATAAAATATTATATTATATAATCAACATTATATAAAATTAAAATAGAAAAATATAAAAGATACACATATATCTTTTATATTTTTCTTTATTTTTTTTCAGTTAAAAAAACCCCATGAATCAGATGATATGGCTTCCTGTCTTAAAGTTATGGGATGGCTTCCTACAACACTAACAAGGCCACCTGATCTGGCTCCTGCCTACTTCTCTATCCTCAATTCACAGCCCTGTCCCCTCTTCATCACCATGCTCCGCACTGGTCTTCCTTTCTCTCACACATACCAACATGGTGGTATGTTCTTGTCACAGGTCTCTGCTCACTCTACCCTCTGCCTGCTGTTCCTTCTCCATCCTTCTCTGTGGCTGCCTATTTCTCATCTCTCACCCTGGGTCCCCATTTAAATATCACCTCCTCAGAAATGCCTTCTCTGACTGGCTATCTCATTTAGCACCTCCCACCCCACTTCCCAGTCACTCTCCACCCCTGGTGTTAGTTGACATTTTCTATACAGGCCCAGATAGTAAATATTCTACTTTTTGCAGGCCAGATGGTCTCAGTCATAATTACTCAACGTTTCTGTCTTAGCAGGAAAGCAGTTAGGGACAATATGTAAATGAGTAGGCATGGCTGTTCCAATAAAACCTTACTTATGGATCCTGACATTTGAATTTTATATCATTGTGCATGTCATAAAATATTCTTCTTTTGATCCTTCTCTCCCCCCAAGCATTTTAAAAGGTAAAAACTCTTCTTACTTAGCTCACTCATAAAAAGGCAGGCAGTGGGGCCAGATTTGGTGAATGGCCCTAGTTTGCCAACTTCTGCTTTAACCCATGACCCTGGTTTACTTTCTTTCTAGACACTACCTAAAATGACTTCATTCCTTCATGTGTTTATTGTCTATCTTCTTCTGCCCCTAACATTTCAGCTCCAAGGGGAAGGGGCCACATTTCTTTTGTTCTCTATTATGACCGTACTGTCCATCACCATGTCTGACACAGGGAGGCCAGAAGAAATGAAGGCCCAAGCCTACCTGGGTGTGACCACGGCTTTGGCTTGGATCTTGATGCTCTTCTTCCGAGTGGGGCTTACAGAAACAGACCCATGCTCTTCCTTTGAAGACTCTCCGAGAATTGAGGATTCAGGTCGGGCTGACTGAGATCGTAATAAAATGGCTTCTCCTGTGTATAAACTTGGTTTGGTGCTCCTCTCAAGATAGGGACTTAATTTTAACTTGGCTCGACTGATTTCTGCCTCTTCCTTAACCGGGTATTCTATGGTGAACAGGCCTGTTAACAGAAGATACGGCTGTCACTCTCCTTCATGGCGCAGGCTTCCCTGCCCTGCTGTGGAACTCTACATATCAGTAGTCCTTCCTTCAGCTAATCTTCCACGCCATTCCTCCACCCCTGCATGTTCTCCGACTGGGCTGCCTCCACTCTACTCTCTGGCACAGAGGTCCAACCCTAGTACAGTTAGTGGATTGGTAAATGCTGGCTGAATATAAGAACAAATCAATCTCATTTCTAGTCATTCGTCAAGACCCAGCTGAGATCCCTCTTCCACCAAGAAACGTGTGTTTCATTCAGCTCTGTGTCCTCCATTGCACTCACAGAGGCTGGTATACAATGCATCCATTCTGTTCTCTTCCCTGAGAATGCTGTTCCCTATATCTCTGGATTTAAGTCATTTCCATCTACTTTCTTTGTTGTATTTATTTACATTCTTGTTTTAGTTTCCCTACTAGACTTGAAAACTTCTGAGACCTGGGACCTTCATTCATTCATTCACCTACAAAACATTTCTTGGATGCTGGGAACATACAGATGACCCAAACAGGGTTCCTTGCCTCTGAGAACTCCAAGTCAGGGTACAGGGGGGTTGGACAAACAAAGAAATATTCACAATGCTATGTAGTAAGATTTATAATTAGAGTATTAGGATGTGTGGTGGGAACCCAGAGGAATATGAGACTCGTTCTGCTGGGGAAATCAGGGAAGGCTTTCTCGAGGAGAGTTACAGTTGAACTGAGTCTTTAGGGATGAGAGAAACTCCTTGGAGCACAACTCCCCAGTTACCAGCCAGGGGGTGGCAGAGGATGGAAGTCACTCTTCCTTTGTCCCCAAGCCCATCGGCAGGAGAGCCTGGATGTGGGAGGGGTCCTGAGGTCACCATACTGGCCCCGGGGCGGGGCGGAGCCCTATAGCCTAACAGGGACAGCCTGGTGAGCTGGCTGCTTTTTTTCTCTTCTACTGAGATTGTCTGCAAAGAGAGGAACAGGGTCTACAAATGGATGATTGACAATATGGGAGAGAGAGCTGAAAGGTAAACCAGATGGAGGAGTGGGTCAGAGAGACTTACAGAACAATGATGGGAGGCCCAGGAAAACAAAACAACCACAGGATACACTAAGGACACACAGGAAGGCACTCAGAAACTGAATGTGGCAAAGGCTGCCATTACTTGCAACACGGCCCTTAGCATGTATCTTTGCTTCAGTGGCCCAAGCCTTGTCACCCCATCTACCAATGTGGAAGTCACCCTGCCCACCCACCTCCCTTGGGTGGTAAAAAGCTGTCCTCGGGGATGCCTTGCAAGTGACTCAAGATTTAGGAAGTTATCAGATAGGGATCCCTCACCTTTCTGCCCCTTACCTGCTGCCAGCAAGATAGAATTCATAAACTGTGACACTGTCTTTTGAAATCGCTTCTTGATCTCTGCCAGAGCTCGGTTCATCCTAAATATTTTGTCGTCCATGTGGGTCAGCAGCTGGGGAAAGGCCAAGGAGGGGAGAGCATTGTTGCCTCCCTGCCAGGAGCTGTTAGCCCAGCCCACCAACAACTAGGCCTTGCTCTGGTTTGGAGGGGGTTCTGTCCCCTCTGCTGGGACGCACCTCTCTCCCCCTCTGCTCAGTGAATTCCTGCACATCGGTCCAATTTCAGTGGAATTGAAGCCTCAGGTAGAGAGAATGGGATGGATAGTGGACAAATTTTCTGAAGACTAATGGTCACTCTACGTGTCCTTCTTTACCCTGCAGACAGGACTTCCATAAAGGATGCTCCCAATTAGTAGCAAAGCCTCAACCATCCTTCTGGTCTTTGGCCCCAGCTGCTGCTTCTAGGCTAATTTTATTTATTTATTTGTAATTTATACCCAGCCTGCTTCCAAAAAGGATTTGAGGTGGAACTCTGGGCTAATAAAGCATTTAAATTGAGGTGTTGCCTCACTTTCAAAGTGCTGCCTTGATAAAAATATTTAGTGAGGGGCCTGGCTGCAGGACCATAAAAGCTGGGGCTGCTGTTCTGCCTGTCACTCTGATAGGTGGCTCCTTCCAAGGTGATGCGTGTCTGGGGAAGTCATTTAACAAGCTTCTCAGTGACAGGAACTTAGCAGGAAGAGGCCACCCTACCTCCCACACTTACCTTTTCTAGACTGCCATGAATTTTGCTGATGAGCGATAACCAACCCCAACACACAGACCTAGGGAGAAGTTGAACGGACTGGAAAAGTCCCAAGCGGGAGAGTGTGGAAGCTGGGCGGGCCTTTACATAAACAGATGGGGACGCTGAGGCCCAGAAACTGAAGGAAATAGCCCAAGGCTCTATGGCCTCTTCCTAGCCTAGACCAGCCTGCACAATCAGCAGGTTTCCTCAGGGGCCCCTTATAGTTCTGATAGTCCAAGAATTGAACATGAGCCAATTTTCTGGGCCTCCAGATTTCGTGAAAAAGTATTCTGAGATGCTTAACCTGGCAGCTAAAGTCAACATTTGGAAATCATGTTCCCTACAATAAATCTGATAGTTCTTCATTTGCTGTTATTTATCTAGTCTGAAATCTGTTCTCAAACAGAAGGGGTTATGATCTTGCCGCTTCTTCAGCAAGTCAGTCTTCTGGGTCAGCATCAGTGACTACTGACTAGAACCCAGCACTGTTTCCAGGAGCTGTTTTAATGTACCGGTCTGCTTAGCCCTATGCTAAATGTCCCTGAGACAGTTACACTTTTTGAGTTATGATGTCCCTTTAAATAACTTTCCAGCTTTCTACCACACTGTCAAAATGCCTCTGGGAGCTTCCCTGATGAGGATGTCCCCTTCTAGATCCACACGGTCCACTAGAAATAAAATGCAAGCTATACATGTTGTTGTAAACGTTCCTGTAGCCACATAAAGAAGTTCTTAAAGGTGAAGTTAATTCTAGAAACATATTTATCTAATCCAATATATAAAAAAAGTGACTGTTTTAACATGGAATCAAACTATTCATGAGAAATGTTACATTTCCTTTTCATGTTAAGTTTTTTAAATGCTATGCATATTTTCTCTTACGGCCAGTCTCCATTTGGAGTTGTCACATTGCAAGTTCCCAGTAGCCACTTGTGACGTGTGGCAACCATATTGGACAACACAGCTCTGGACTTCTAGTTCTCGCTCCTAAGATTGCATTCAGGTAAGATAAAATAAAACTTGAATTATTAAGGGGCTTTCCTAGGCCCAGAGGTCATGTTTGGTACATGGACAGAGAGTGATCTCTCTTGGCTGTTCATGGGTCTTTAATTGCTTACATCCTGGTTCTTAGCTATGATTCAGACTCCAGTGATTACCAGACAAGAGGTTGTTAGGAAAACAAAGCATTACTACTATTGTATGGAAAAGAACAATTCTCTAATATCTGTTGCCTTTGGTAAGAAAACTAAGCTCACATTTTTTTAACACATTCTAAAAAGGTTTTTAAGAAATATAGATACAGGACCTCATACATCGTGTGTACTTAGTCATATAACAGCAATTTTTAGAGTAATAGCATGGAGCCAAATGGGCAGGATGGACTCATCAATAAGCATGATCATCATCTTAGCCCAAATGGAGTCAAAACCTGGGATTCTTTTGCTCTTTAAAGTAATCAGTGAAGCCTGAAGTCACAGGCATCTGAGTTTCCTGGGTGCTCCTATGGGGCGCCTTTAATGAACACTCTCTCCTGGCACATTGTACCAATTCAGCTGATTACAACTGGTGTTTATCCTTTTGCCCCCTTCCATTAGATGGTAAATATTTTAGAGACTAGAGGGAGTGAGATTTCTTCCATTTCTACATCTCAGCAGCCAAGTTGGCACACTGCAAGAGCTAATCAATGTTTATTGAATTATTTAATGAATTAATAAAGTTGAAATGCTGCTGAAATGAAAAGGTGGTGGGAAAACAGGTGCAATGCTCTCCTCTGAGAACACAGGTGTTCTCTGTGTCTTGTTCATATAGCATGGGTCCCTAACAAATGACAGCCTCCATGTCCCCAAGTAAAGTGAGAACATTGGGCTGGCTGTTCCTAATGCGCTCTGTCATCTCTGTGAGTCTATGAGCCTGTGGCATGCTGGTGGCAAATGCCCCTGCAGCACAAGAGCCTTGCTCAGCCCCAGACAGGAACACGGGGAGGAGGAGCAGCCCTCCGGATGACCATATAAATGAGCATCTCAACCAGGACACTTTTGAGAGTGAAAGAGGACGCTATTAATAATTCCTCCAGGCCGGCAGGTATAAACTGGGACTGGGTCTGCAGGAACTGGGAGTGAGGTCCTTCTGCCCCTATTCCAAGAAGCCTTCCCCAGTGAACTAATCCCAGCAAAGCACCCTGTTTGCAATGCAAGTGATCTGCTTTGTCAATGAACCCTTGTTTACACCAGTCTCTGTGTATGTCAAGTGTTCTCAACCAGACCAGAAACCCCTCAGAGATTGGGGACTGTGTGCCCTCCATCCTCTCCATCTCTCTCCATGATGTTGACTCAGGATCAGGCACACAGTAGGATCCATAAACACTGGTGAATAAAAGACCTAGGCTTCCAGTCTCCACCATTTTCTTACCCACCCAATAAACATTTAGTAAGTACTTAATTTGAAGCAGTCCTTTGCTGGAGCCCTGGGAAAATGGAGATTAGTATGAATCATAGAGAATTCTCAATCTGGTAGAGAAGATAGGTTTATAAATAAAGGAGTGCTAGAATAGAGATGAGTCATGGCTGGGAAGGCCAAGCAGAGGAAGACTTTCCTTGGGATAGGAATTGGGGGCGGGGGTGGAGAGGGTCATCGACACACATTGGTGGTAGTTACTCTTTCCAGAGTTACTCTATCATCTCTCCCTCTTCTGGTAACAGCGCCATGATGTTCCTACCAAGTGGTATACCTGGGGCTGATCATGCCCCTTGGTTTTCAGGATGCACATGATACTCAAGCCTGGCCTGTGAGAGCAACATGTGCTCCTGGTCATGGGGGCCACTTTAGGCAGAGGCAGCAATGTTTGTGTTGCCACTTCTACTTGAGCACTTCGGAGAGAGAAGCCCTTTTTCTCCTAGGAAGAGCAAAGCTGGTAGAATAATGAGCCCAGAGATGCTCATGACCATCTTGTCACCATAAGGAGAGAAACTCCCTGAGAATGAAGCCAACAAAGAGGAAAGCAGAGCCAAGAGATGGGAATAGCTGATGGAATCATTTGAGGGTCTGGATCCAGCCATGCCTAAAGCTGCCTAATGATAGATTTTTCAGTTTGCTGAGCCAATATTGTTTCTCTCCATGCTTAGCTAATCTGCTTTGGATACTATCACAACTGAAAGACTCCTAATTGATAGAAGTTTCACAGAGAAGATGGTGCTAACATCAGACAAAGAATGATGAATAGGAGTCCATTCATCAGTCAGAGAAAGAGGTAGAATCCTGCATGGGACAGGGAGTAGAGGGATAGGAGGAGCACAGGCATTGAGATATGGACTCGCAACCCACATTGAGATACCAGGTCAGGCCAGGGGACCTGGTCTGCTTTGGCTTACCCGTTTATCATGTGCTACCCCATGGGGACAGTTGTTGGCTGATACAGAGAGTGTTATTGTTTCATTTAGGGAGGTGAAGGTGACCATGATGGAGTCTTGGCTTAGCACCGTCAGCTTCATTTGCTCATTCACCTGCAGATGAAGAAACAGTACTTAGGGAATCTCTGCTTCTATTAGCCACCCTTCCCCATGCCCACCGCCACAAAGCACAAGCTCCTCTTGGCTTGGGACTAAAAGCCATAAGATCTTTCCAATTCTTATGTTGGAATTTAGCTTTCATGAACAAGAAAGAATTCCAGTCTTTCTTTGGGGACTGGCAGAACAACTAACTGATGCCTTCTTATCTCTGTCCCTTCTGTTTCCAGCCCAAGCTTAGAACCAACTCTGAAAGAGACACAGGAGTCCAGAGGCAAATCAGCTTTGGTTTTTGTAGAGCTGGATGGCGATGCAGCTTGGGTCATAAGCCTACACTATCTGTAAGTCAGACATGTGCACCCAGGCACCAGGTCTGACTATGAGCCTTCTCTAGAGTTTGCAGAGCTGCCTTGGGAAACTGACAACAGGTCAGGAGGCACCAGAATGCACTCCTCTGTGGGTGGGTGGGCAGATGACAAAGGGAAACCCAGCAGGGGCTGAGCCACACATGCTCAGTCCCCTCCCCTCAATCACCAAATATGTTACTACTCTTCCCCTGAGGAGGAGCCAAAGGAGCTTTTTAAAAAAATCACTTCCAAAAGGGTGGGCTTCCCTATGTAGCAGTCCCAGATAGAAAGAGGGAGGATGAGCTGCCTTTCCAGCAACTCCTTACTGAGAATTTTGTGTTCTAGGAGTAATTTCCGGTTCAGCCTCTGTTAGCAAGCCAGCTTCTCTGAAGCTCAAATTCCTCAACAGGAAAGAGTTGAAAGGCTAGTATTAGGTTCAAACGAGATAAAGATTATGAAAATGGCTTCACAAGCCACAAAGATCCATAACACACATGAGCAGATATTGTCGGGATGTGGCAGTGCAATCCTGTGAGGTCCCTGGATGGTTCACATGTGCAGAGAGTTACGGGTGCACAGCGGCCCTACCCAAGGGGCTAGGAGTCTACAGCCCCACCTGCTGTGTGGTGAAGCTTTCTTCCATCTTCAATGTTCCTGACCTATGTGTGCCCCAGGACTCCTCTGAGGTAAAGAAATCCTCTTCATTTTGTTCCTTCCTTTTCCTTCTGCTAGTCCGCTTATTGGCCCCAAGGTCTACTTTCAATGTCTGCACCACTGAGTCCCTTCGTCATACTCTGCAGTCTGTGTGCTCTCCAGCAGCTGGAAAACATTTGATCCATGGCTGTCTTGTTGCCAAGTCTTTTGACATCCTCAAACTTGTTGATCACCCCCACTTAAGAAAAAAACCCTACCTTCTCCTGTTCTTCTACTAGAGTGTAGTATAGAGCTGTGGTTGAGAGCTCAAGTGCTACAGTGTGATAAGTCTCAAATCCCAATGTTGCTACTTATTAGTGGAGCAATTTTAGGCAAGTTGGTTAGCTTTTCTGAGCCTGAGGGCTGCAACGGAAGTTTTTTTCCTGGGGCACTGAGCAGATTTCATGGGGTAAAACATGCAGAGGGCTTAGCACAGTACAACTGTTTTTTATTATGCCTGCTCCCTGGGTGGTTTCTGTTCCTCTCCCCAGTGCCCCAAATATGGGTGCTCTACAAGCTCATTCACTACTCATCTTCTTGGGAATTCATGAGCCAACCCATCATATATCTATCATCCCTAAATTCTCACCCTAAGAGAGGATTATGTCACAGAAGCCACTGAATCCGATCAGCACATCTAAAACTACGTTGATCTCTGACTCTCTCAGAAACTTCTTTTTTCCACCCAGACACTTCATTGTGGAGTCATCTATTCTCCTCTCTCTTCTTATTTATCCCCTACAGCTGATGCTTGAATGCCACTGAATCCTTCTACTGAAATGGCTCATTTAAAAAATGTTGCTGTTACCCTTCAGCATGTCAGATCTGGCTAGTAACTCCATAACTAGACTTTGTACCAGCCCATCCACTGATCTTTCCCTTTCTAGTCAACTTTCTACACACAGCTGACCTAAGCATGCCAGCCCTCAACTTAGAAACTAACCAGCTGGTTGTACTTCCAATATAGCTGAGTCAGGACCTACCAGGCTGACCCAACCACAGAACTTGACACAAATACAATAAAACAACAACCCAAAGGCTCTGAAGAATGAACAAAAGCAGGCAAATTTTGGAATCAAAACTTAAAAGAAAGGGCCAGCATGGGATGAATTTCTACTTTATAGATTTAGCCTGAAGGCAAGCCACAGTCATGGCCAAAACACCCCTATCTTCTTGGCCCAGAGAATCAAAGCCTGAACCTATGGAAACAATCACAGAAAAGTAAAGATAGGGGCGCCTTGGTGGCTCAGTGGATTAAGCCTCTGCCTTCAGCTCAGGTCATGATCTCAGGGTCCTGGGATCGGGCCCTGAATTGGGCTCTCTGCTTAGCGGAGAGCCTGCTTCCCCCTCTCTCTCTGCCTGCCTCTCTGCCTACTTGTAATCTCTCTCTCTAAAAAAAAAAAAAAAAAAACAACCTTAGAAAAGTAAAGATAAAATTCCAGAAGGGACAGTGGCAAAGAGGTAGAGGCCCAAATTCTATGAATAAACCATCCATATCTCTGGCTAATCCCTGAACCATGCATGAGCAGGAAAGACTCAAGACAGCTTATTGCTAGAAAAAGAAAAACTGAACTGAGATATGAGCTCTTGCCTACTGCAGGTAAGACAAAGTTTGTGGTGTGAGTCTAACCAAGATCACTGCCTGCTAAAACAAAAATGTTAACACCCTTCAGAGAAATATATCAAAATTCAGACTCCACAATCCACAGATCCTCAGACAACATACACAATGTCAGTGATCTAAAATTATGCAACATGTAAGAACAAGTGAAGTGTGAGCCATTCTCAAGGTAACAGATAAACAATCTTGTGTGGTATGTCCCCAATGTTGAAATTATCAGAAAAGAACTTCAAAGCAGCTAATTTAAATATGTTCAATGAAGCCAAGGAAAATATATTTTCAATAAATGAAAAAAATAGACAATCTCAGCACAGAAAATAGAAAATATAAAAAAGAACTAAAGGAAATCCTAGACTTAAAAATATATATATGAAATTTTAAAAATTCATAGGATTAGCATAATAGGAGAATAAAGATATCAGAATAAAGTCAGTGAACTTGAGACTTAGATCCATAGAAATTATTCAATCTGAGAACAGAAGAAACTGAACAAGAAAGAACAGAGTCGGGGTGCCTGGGTGTCTTAGTTGGTTAAGCATCCAACTCTTGATTTTGGCTCAGGTCATGATCTTGGGTTGTGAGACTGAGCCCCATGTGGGGCTCCACAATGAGCATGGAGCCTGCTTAAGATTCTCTCTGGGGATGCCTGGGTGGCTCCGTAGGTTAAGCACTGACTCTTGGTTTCCACTCAGGTCATGAGCTCAAGGTCGTGAGCTCAAGCCCTGTGACTCAGCAGGGAGTTTGCTTGAGATTTTTTTCTCTCTCTCCCTTTGCTCCCCACCCCCACTCATACTCTCTTTCTCTCTCTCTCAAATAAATAAATCTTTTTTTTAAAGAGGCAGTGTCAACTTGAATGTCCACATGAAGTATCCTTAAAAAAAAAAGACTCTCTCTCTCTCCATCTGTCCCTTCCCCTGGTCATACTCTCTTTCTCTTGAAAAAGAAAGAAAGAAAGAAAGAAAGAAAGAAAGAAAGAAAGAAAGAAAGAAAGAAAGAGAAAGAAAGAAAGAAAAGAAAAAAAGAAAGAAAAAGAAAGAAAGGAAGGAAGGAAGGAAGAACAGAGTCTCAGAGACCTCTGGGACAATATTAAAAGCTCTAACATACATGTAATTGGAGTCTCAGGGGAAAAGGAGAGAGATTGAGCACATTTTCCCCCTAAAACAATGACACAATACCTTACAAATTTGGTGAAGGACACAAATTTACAAATTCAAGAAGCTCAGGAAACCCCCAGCAGAACAAAGACAACCATACCCAGAGATATCATAGTCAAACTGAGAAAATCAGGTTAAAGAGGAAATCTTGAAAGCAGCTATAAAAACGAACAATGAGTTGAATGACTAGAGACTTCTCATCATAAACTTTGGAGAACATATACAGTGGAACAGTATCTTTAAATTGCTGGAAGGAAGATAAAAAACCCAGTCAACCCAGAATTCCATACCCAGCAAAGATATCCTTTCATAAAGACACTTTTAACATGAAAGCAAACATAATTTGTTGTCAGCAGATCCGTACTTTAAGAAATGCTAAAGGAACTTCTTCAGACTGAAGAGAAATGATACTGGAGGGAAACTTAGACTTTCAGAGAGGAATGAAAAACACTGGAAACGTTAATATCTGGGTGACAACAAACTGGCCACTGCAGCCTACAAAACAACAAGCAAGTTCCCCAGCCTGACATCCAACAACTCTTACCTCCACCTCATAGGATATATACCTTCTGCCCCCCTTTCTTTCATGAGAAGCACCTGTGATCTTTTAAAGCTGCCACACTAAGTCCCAACTCTAAGCCTTTAACAATGCTATTCCTTCTACACAGAATGCTCTCCCTTTCCTCTTCTATCTACATGAATCACATGCACACATGCTCCTGTTGCCATTCAAGGGTCACTTTGTCTTCCAGGCTGCTCCTGACTGCACCAGCCCCTGTTGTGTGTTTCTCTGTATGCAGCTCCAGGGGATAAAACAGTGAACTGAACTATATTGCCAAAACACTTTAGTGATGTAAAAGCAAATTTCCTGCCATTATTTTATTGATTATATTATATTATTTATTTATTAAAATATAAATTATTTATTTATTATAGTTCCCACAAAAGCCGTGTGAGGCAGGGCTGGTGTGGTGACCCACTCTGTATGATTAGACAACCAAGACTCAAAGGAGCTGAGTGATTTTCACAAAGCTTTGTAGCCAGAGTCTGGCTAACTGGCACTATAGAAGGTTTCTCAGGCTCTCATGCCATTCTGTCCACTTGGTCACACTGATACATAATATATGGTGCCTGTCTGCAACCAATTTATAATCTTCATGGACTGTAAACTTTTCATACAGCTACAAAAAGCTTAATATTATAACAACAACTCAACATACTCCTGGACTGACAATCTCTGACAAGGCCAAGCATCAGAAGTACTTGTGAAAACTACAGAAATCTAGCACTTATAACAGACCACCTGAATCAGAATCTCTCCGAAGCTGTGCCTGGGGATCTGCATTTTTTAAGGTTCCTTAGGATTCTGATATGCAACCAGAGCATGACTCATTATCATATGACTAACCCAGAATATGGGTACTCTGAGAAGAGAGAAATGGATGTGGACTGCAGTGCCATGATGGAGAAGAAGCATGAGCTGGGCTATGAAGGAGGGGAAATTTGGATTGGGAGAGAGAGGAGGGGGCACATTTCAGGTCGAGGGATAGGAAGGGTGAGATATGTTCAAGGGATTGAATGTTTCTGAGCAGAGGTGTGATCTATAGGAATTGGGATATAAGGATGAAAATCCAGTGGCCAATGCAGAGGATGAACAAGATGGGCATGAGACAGATAATTAGGGGTAGGGTACCTGAGCCCTGCCACACACTCCAAGAGTACTTCCATCCATAACACTTACCTGGGGGCTCTTAATATCAAGCCACCTTGAGTGGATTCTCTGTTCTGTGATCTTTCTCTGCATCCCAATCCCATGAATTTGTCCCTCTCTCATTGTCCTTATTCTTCTCTATCTTGTATTCTTATCACTCTCCTGGACTTTGGGGTTCCTTGAGGGGTTTTGCTTATCTTTCTATCCCCTAGATCAGTGATTCTCAATCAAGGGCAACTATTCCTGCCAGGGATATCTGACAATGTCTGGGGACATTTTTGGTTGTCACAGCTTGGAGAAGGGGATACTACTGGTATCTAGTGGGATGCTGCTAAATATCCTACAATACTTAGTTATAGCAAAGAATTATCCATCCCAAAATATTATTTCTGCCAAGGATGATAAATTCTGCCTTAAGTAAAGTAACAAGTAAATTTAGCTACTTTATTGATAAATGTATTGTTATTATTTAATAATAGTAATTCCACACTAATTTATTATTTAATAAATCTTTGATGAATGGCTGTCTGAACAATCAAATGAATAATAAAAAAAAGATTTGCCTGTCAGCCACCTTTGACTTGCAGATTTTTTATTTTGTGACATAGTAAAGTTATAAAAGAAACTGGGCAGACCAACGTAGAATTACTAACTATTCTTATTGCCATGTATAGGCATTAAAAATAAATCTATCAACTACTAAAATGATTCCTTCATAAAGTGAGGGGCATTTAAACCATCAAAATGCAGTAATATTAACAATAAAAGTAAGATAGGACAGATATTACTAGGAAAGTTCAGTACAGCAGCCAACATTAGCTGTAGGCTGGTAAAAAGTTTACCTCAGCCAGCTTCTGACCACTGCTCACCAACTGGGGAACCTTTGAAAGAGACTCTAAAGCTTCTGAGGGCAAGGCATTTGTCTTACAGGTAGCATTCTGACTCTTAATGTTGGGCAGCCCGGAAAGGTTGCTGAAGCCACCCCACCTGTGCTGTCCATGCCCACCTTGTATTCCAGGGAGAGCAAAGTCTCTGTCTTAGAAGTCCAGCTCCATTTGTGGACTATGTAGCCCTTGTAGTCATTGGCGGTCCCACCTTCCTCATTCAAGACCAAGACATATGGGCAACTAGGAGAAATACAGAGGTGAGAAGTTGATGTCAAGCCCCTGAAGGAAGCCTCATCACTACACACTCTAAGCAGGCAGGGCCCCAAGACTCTGCCCTAGACTAGAGGAACCATGAAGGCCAGTGGACAGCCTCACTTCGTCTGCCTAATATGGTCTGATGCCTCTTCATCTGTTGATGCTATAGGAATGTCAGTCAGAAAGAGCAGGTTTGAGAGAGATAATACAGGCTCAGGCCAAACCCAAAAGGGAAGAAATGAAAAATGTGCCCAAAAGCCTGGGTGTACAAGACCTCAGGCACTGAAATGGGAATGGGAACATGTATAACACAAGAATAAGTCATTCCTTCTGAAAACAGTTCCTTATAAAGTTGACTTTTGGCTGACAAGAATATATGCCCCTCTTTAAAACCCCCATGGAAGTGGTACCCATGGCCTCTCCTTCACTCACTTCTGATATAAAACACTCTTCCCCACTAAGTAATTCTTCCAGGAATCCAGCCAACAATCCAGATCTTAGTGCTCTGGGGGTACAAGTAGAGCAGAACTTGGGGAGTTGCCCTTCTCTTTTGCTATGACATGGATCTAGCAAGCAAAGGTCAGCCCTCAAAATACCTATGTCTCTGTAGGTCCCACTTTATCCCTGCCTCACTGTCTTCCCAGACCTCTGGACACTGATGGCCCCTCCTTATCCCATGGACCACCACCTCAGTGCCTCCCTCTGTCACCACCAGAAACACTTCAATGGGGTCTGGATTCCCCCAAACCACTCACCGGGCCTTCATGTTGTAGTGAACACAGCCCTGTCCTTCAGCATTGAACAGAGCCAGAAAGAAGCTGGGTGTGTCATTAAAGAGACAGGTGATGGCTCTCCCTTTGCAGCACGTGGGGATCTGACACATGGCAATGTTTCCAGAGGGATAGCTGGCAGAAATGGTCAAGGAGAACAGAAAACTCTCCAGGTTCTGCTTTCAGGCGCTCCATGGAAAGTAAGTCTCACGTCAAAATGATAGTTATTTGGTGCATCATTCTCAGTCTTCAAAGACCATCCCTGTACTTTGCATAAGTAACAACTAAATAATTATGGAAAATAACCATGCCCCGAGTGCCTTCCTTTATCTTCTTTCCATTCTTCACAACCACCCTGTGGTAGGTAGTATTATCTCCATCTCACAGATGAGTAGGGTTTCCTGGGATGTGGTACTTTCAGTGCTAAAGCCAAGAAAGTCTCAGGCAAACCAGGGCAAGTTGGATCTGTAGGATGAATCATCCAAGGTGCAGAGAAATGATCATCCCACATGACACGACAAGGAAGTGGCAGAACCAATACCTGAAATATGAAGTATATTTCTAATTCTGTCAGACTGCCTCCCCTTATGATCAGTCTAGGAGAGCAGGCAATGTCTCCCTAGTCATTTCCTACTGAAGTGACCCCAAGAAGCGCTGGTCTCAGCTCAAAGGAACATAGCATGGACAGCTACTGCAGGAATTTCAGTAGAACCCAAGAGAGAAGAATTTCAGTGGTTGGCACTGGGGCTCTACTGCTTTCAAATGCTTTCCCACCAATGGGGGGAAAAGAAATAAACAGATAGGAATCATAAACAGTAACAAATGGAAATTCTAGAGCTGAATAATACAATAACTGGAATAAACAAACAAACCAACAAACCCCACTAGATGGGTTTAGCAGCAGATTGAAGCAGAAGAGTCAGTGAGCTTGGAGATAGATCAATAGAGTTATCCAGCCTGAGAAGCACAAAAGAAAAAGAAAGAAGAAAAGTTAATGGTGCCCAAGAGACCTATGGCAGACCATCAAGCATACAAACATATCCATAGAAGTCCCAGAAGGACAGGAAAGAGAGAAGAGGGGAAGAAAGAATATTTGAAGAAATAATGACAAAAAGTGTCACAAAGACATGACTTTACACACTCAAGAAGCTTAACAAACTCCAAGGAGAATAAATGCAAAGAGAAAAAAAATAAATAAGTGCAAAGAGAGCCATGCTAGACACATTATTATCAAACTGCCAAAGACAAAGACAATGAGAGAATCTTGTAAGCAGCAAGAAAAAGAAACTCATCATGTACATGGGATCCTTTATAAGGATAAGAACAATTTCTTATCAGAAACCATGGAGGCCAGAAGGCACTGGGATGAAATATTTAAAGAGCCAAAAAAAAAAAAAAGCTACCAACCAAGAATTCTATATTGAGCAAAACTATCCTACAAAAATGAAGAAGAAATTAAGACTTTCTAGATAAATATAAGTTGAGGGAGTTCACCACAAGTAGACCTTCCCTACAAGAAATGCTAGGAGTTCTTCAGGCTGACATGAAAGGATACTAGATAGTACCTCAAAGCAATGCAAGGAAAAACGAATACCAGTAAAGGTAACCATGTAAGTAAATCTAAAACCAGTATTATTGTATTTTTGGTTTATAATTTCTCTTCTTCCCCATCTAAGTTGAAAGACAAAGACAGAAAACACTAATTATAAATCTATGTTGGTGGCGTACAATTCATCTTTATATAAAGATGTAATTTCTGATAACAACAACATAAAGGAGGAAGGGTGAACTGGTTGGCCACACAGTTTTGTGTACTACTTAAGCTTAAACAACTTAAGCCTAAGTTGGCATTGTTCAAACTAGTTTGTTGTCAGTTGTAGTACTCAAATAAATTATTTTCTTGGGATTTCCATAATATCCAGGCCACAAACTTGATAAGCTGAACAACAGAAGTTTATTCTCTCACAGTTCTGGATGTTAGAAGTCCGAAATCAAGGTGTTGACAGGCCCCAGCTCTTGGGGACTTTAGAGAAGATTCCTTCCTTGCCTCTCCCTAGTTTCTGGTGGTTGCTAGGAATCTTTGGCATTACTTGGTTTATGGATACACCATTCTAATCTCTGCCTCGGTCATCACGTGGCCTTCTTCCCTCTTTGTGTGTGTCTGTTTTCTCTTCATTGGATTGGGCCCCACCCTAAGCCAATATGACTTAATCTTAATTAATTATATCTGCAAAGATCCTACTTCCAAATAAGATCACATTCTAAAGTTCTAGATGAACACAGATTTTGAGGAGATACTATTCAACCCATTATACCAGAGTAACTACAAAACAAAACAAAACACCTAAAATATATGGAGTAAAGAAAATGAGAGGGAATAAAAATGGCATACTGCCAAAAAAATCAGTTCAACACAAAAGAAAATAATAATACAGGAACTCAAGAACAAAAAAAAGATATGACATATAGAAAGTGAATAGTAAAATGACAGGATCAATCCCTTCCATAGCAGCAATTACATTAAATAAGAATGGATTAAATTCTCCAACAAAAAGGCAGAGATTGACAGAATGGTGTTGTTGTTTTTTTTTAATCCAACTATATGCTGTCTACAAGAAGCTTACTTTAGCTCCAAAGACACAACTAGGTTGAAAGTCAGATGATGGAAAAAAGATAGTCCATGAAAATAGTAACCAAAAGACAGCAGAGGTGGTTATACTGATACCAGAGACAACAGACTTTAAAATTTTTTACAAGAGACAAAGAAGAACATTATATATTGAGAAAATGTCAATACCTCAAGAAGATACAACAATTATAGACATATACACACTTAACAGCAGAGCCCCAAAACATATGAAGCAGAAACTTACAGGATTAAAAAAAGAAATAGTTCTACAATAGAAGTTGGGAGACTTCACTATCTTACTTTTAGTCGTGGATAGAACAATTACACAGAAGATCAATAAAGAAAATAGAGAATTTGAACACAACTATAAACCAACTAGACCTAACAGAACACTCCACCCAATAATAGCAGAATACACATTCTTTTTGAGTCCACAGGACATTCTCTGGTAGAGACAACATGTTAGGTCACAAAACAAGTCTCAATAAATTTTAAAAGACTGGAATCATAGAAAGTACCTTCTCTGATAACAGAATGAAACTAGAAATCAATGGCAGAAGGAAATTTGGAAAATTCTCAGATAGGTGAAAATTAAACAATGCCCTTTAAACAACCAATAGATAGAGAAGCTATCACAAGGACAATTAGAAAATAGTTGAAAGTATGAAAACAAAAATACAATAGATCAAAACTTATGGGATAAGGCAGGGAAATGAGGTTGGAGGTCAGAGTCCAAGGGAGCAGCCTTGGACAGAGGCCAGGATAGCTGCTGACATCTGGGCTGGGTCAGTGAAGAGCCCTGGGAATCTGGCCCAGTCTGGTGCTCCCATTCTCATCCAACATGCTCCTCACAGGGGATGACCCCCAACTAGGTGCTCACACCTGCATTCAGGGCAGACCTGGCAGGTTTACTATCAGGTGTTCCACTGTAATAATGCTGGAGTTAGGAAGTCTCTATTTCTTTGCTCCAAACCAGAAGACTCTGCTCCCTGCATACAGAATAGGAGTAATGTTGGTTAGAAACTGGTTGGCATTTACAACTAAAGATTATCATGACTGTTTAACATAAGCTCTATTCTGAAGTAAAACTAATTGTCTTGGAAATACTAAGTTGGTTTCATTCTGAGTGCTCAAAGAATCATTCCCACAGGAACACAATATACTGGTAACCCAAGTTTGCATTTGGAACCATTAAAACTTTGTTCATTTTTGAGTTTGACAATACAATCATAGATGACAATAGTGACATCTGAATTGTACAGTGCACTCCAGAGAAAAATCTTGTACAAAATTCTTATGAAAAAGGATTTGGGGCAGAATCTATAGGCAGAATCTTTAAGTATTTTGTAGCTGCAGGTGTAAGAGAAGATTAAGTGAAAAGAGCAGGGACATCAATACCTTTCACTCTAGGGATGGTTGAACTTTTAACTTTATAAGAAAGAACAAGGATAAAGTTGACTGCGTCATTATTTCAGATTCAAATTCAGCCTCCATAGATTGGGTTTTAGGAGCTACCAGTTTTCATGATGTGTTTGATAAAGTATTTACAAGTCCAGCAGTTTTTGATAACAAATGTCATCTCACTGTGAAAAATGATCACTCTCATTCTTGAAATAGGTACCCAGAGAATCTTTGCAAAAATGTAGTTTTGGTAGAATTTGTAGATTCATTTACAACAGTTACAGCTTGTGAATTATACAAAATTGTTTATATAGGTGATGGTGGAAATGATGTCTGTCCAGTAACTTTTTTAAGAAGAATGATGCTGCCATACCATGGAAAGGATATACTTCAGAGAAAACTCTTTCCAAGATGCCTCAAATAATTTCTCATTTACAATTTCTAATAAAGGAGTAATAGGCCAACAACAACAACAACAACAACAACAAAGTTATGGGATAATGTGAAAGCAGCTCAAGAAGAAATTTATAGCTATAAATACCCACATTAAAAGAGAAGAAAGATCTCAAATCAATAAACATAATTTTCACCATAGGAACTAGAAGAAGAAGGGCAAACTAAAGTTAAAACTAGCAGAAGGGAGGAAATAATAAAGATTAGAAGAGAGAAAAATAGAACAGAGAACAGGAAAACACCGGAAAGAACCGACAAAACCAAAAGTTGGTTCTTTGAAAAGATCAACAAAACTGAGAAACCCTTAGCTAGACTGACTCAGAAAAAAAGGAAATTCAAATTCCTAAAATCAGAAAGTAGAGACTTTACTACTGACTTTATAGAAATTTTAAAAAATATATCATAAGAGATGTATATGAACAATTATATAAGTGATACAGTCTAGTTGAAAAAAATCCTAGAAACATGCAAAAAATTTGTAAGATACAAAATCAACACACAGAAACCAGCTGCCCCTCATGAACATGGGATGTCTTTCCATTTATCTCAGTCTTCTTTAATTTATCTCAACAGTATTTTGTAGTTTTTGATATAGAAGCCTGACACCTCCTTGGTTAAATTTATTCCAAAGTAGTTTATTCTTTTTCATGCTAGTGTGAATGACATCATTTCCTTTGGTTCATTGCTTTTCTATTCTTGCTGCTATTCATACAGCATTTCAGATAATTTGTTGCTAGTATTCGTGGATTGGAAGACTTACTCCTGTTCATGGCAAAATGGCCCACAGTGACCTACAGATTCAATGCTATTCATATCAAAAATTTCATCAGTCTTTTTTGCAAAAACAGAAAATTTGATTTAAAAAATCATATGGACTTGCACAGGACCCCAAATAACCAAAATAATTTTGAGAAAAGAACAAAGTTGAAAGAGTCAAACTTCTTAATTTCAACACTTCACTAGAAAGCTACAACAATCAAAACACTGTGGCACTGACATACAGATCAATGGAATAGAACTGAGAGTCCAAAAATAAACTCCTATATCAATGATTAACTGATCTTCAACAAGGGTGCCAAGACCATTCAATGGTGAAAGAATAGCCTCCTCAAGAAATAGAGGTGGGACAACTGGGTATCACATGAGAAAGGATGGAGTTGGATCCTAATCTTATACCATATGCAAAAATCAACTGAAAATGGATCAAAGACCTAAATGTAAGATCTGTAACCATTAAACTCTTAGAAAACAATACATGCATAAGAATGGTTTCTTAGATATGAAACCCAAAGCACAAGGAACAAAAAAAAAAAAAGAAAAATTTGACTTCATAAAAATTAAAAACTTCCATACATCAAAGGATACCATCAAGAGAATGAAAAAACACCCCACAGGATAGGAAAAATTTTGCAAATCATTTATCTGATAAGGATCTAGTATCTATAATGTATAAACAACTCTTGCAACTCAATAAGTAATGGACAATCCAAAAAATGACCGAAGGACTTGAATACACATTTCTACAAAGGAGATATACCAAGAAGGCACATGAAGATGCCTGAAATCATTAGTTATTAGGAAAACCATTCAACCCACAATGGGATATTACTTAACATCCACTAGAATGGCTAGAATTTAAAAATTGGAAAGTATCAAGTGTAGTCAAGAATGTGGAGAACCTGGAACTCTTACACATTGTAGGTGGGAATATAAAACGGTAGAGCCACAGAGAAAAACATTTTGGAGGACCCTAAATAAGTTAAACATAGAATTACTATATGACTCAATAATTCCACTCCTTTGTATAGACCCAAAAGAATTGAAAACAGGTGTTCACAATAGCCAAATGGTGGGAAAAAAACCTAATGTCCATAAACAAATGAATGGATTAGAAGAAAGTGGAACATCCATATAATAGAGTATTATTCAGCCACAAAAAGGAAATTCTGAGATGTGCTATAATATATATGACCCTTGAAAACATTATGCTCAGTGAAAGAACCCAGACACAAAAGGCCACATATTGTAGGATTTATAAGATGTCCAGAAGAGGCAAATCAAAAGAGACAAAAAACAGATTGGTGGTTGCCAGGGCTAGGGTAGGGGAAAACAGAAAGTGACAGCTGAATGGCATAGGGTTTTCTTTTGGGATGATGAAAAGTTTGTGAACTTGAGACAAGTGATGGAAGCATCACTGTAAATGCACTGACTGCCACTAAATTGAATATTTTAAAAGGATCTAACTTCTATTATGTGAATTTCACCCCAATAAAAAAAAGGAGGCACTGATGTATATTACAATGTGGGTGAACCTTGAAGATGTAATGGTGAAGGAAAGAAGCCAGCTACAAAAGGCCACACGCTGCATGATCCCATTTATATGGACTATCTGGAACAGGCAAATGCAAAGAGGCAAAAAACAGGTTGGTGGTTGCTGGGAACTCTAGGGGAGGGGAAATGGGGAGTGTCTGCTTAACAGACATGGGGTTTGCTTTCAGGGTGATGAAAAAGCCCCAGAACTAGATTGTGGAGATGGCCGCACAGCATTGTGAATGTACTTCATGCCATTCAATTATACACTTTAAGATGGCTAAAATGAGCAATTTTATGTGATGTACATTTTTCCGTATTGAAAGAAATGTGTACCTCACAGAGCATTTCTAAGAGAACAGTGCTGAGCACAGTGATTAAAGTTTGTTTTTAATGTGATGAGTCTGTACATACGAAAAAAGGCTTTGAGGGAAATTTGATGGGAGAATCAGCAGTTGTGGGAAGACATCCGGGAGATGCTGACAATGAAGGGAATGAAACCCAAATGAAATGAATACTGGGATGGTTCTGGGGTCTCGTGCAGACAAAGAGCAAACCAATTGGGACTGGCAGCTTTCTGGCACTTCAGGGGCAGACAGACCATTTCTACCTGAGAGCTTTGCCCAGCAATCTCCATGAGACCGGAATTAACTGCTAAGCCCAGAAAATGTCTTCCAAACATTTTTCTCTGCTTACAAGAGATCCAACAGCTACACGCGTGCTTTGGCCTTGGAACACAGTAACACAGAATTTCTCCAAGAGCAGTGGGTGCAGTTTCCTCTGCTTATAGTGAAGGCAAGTGAAACCTGGAGAGATGAAGTGACCTGGCAGGGTCACCAAGAAGAACTGGGCCTAGAACCCAGCCTCCTGGGACTCCCAAAGATGAAATTCATTGGTGGACAGGATGTGGTCACTGCTGGCATATGGGTCGAGCATGCCAGTAGCAGGGCCTACGGGTTTGGGGTGGTCCCAGCCAAGGGGACCTCGGGATTCTGGGACAGGGGAGAGAATGAAGGTTGTGCTCTAGGCCACCCATTCTGGTCCTGCTGATAGCAACAGAATTCACAGACATGGCTTCTTGAGCATGGGGCGATAATCTTACTCAAGGCAATGAAGAATCAGGAAAGGGGGAAGGGAGAGCCCATGACCCCCAGCAAGCAGCAGTTACCCTGGAAGGAGTTTGCTGTGTTCAATATCACAGGCCTCCCTGGAAGCAGGGCTGAGCAGAGTGTGATGAATGGATTCATTTACGGTCAGAGAAACAATAGGACGCCTTTGACAAGGCGCTTAAATTCTGAATTCCCAGTTCAGCTGGAGAGGAGGCCAAATGAAGTGAGGGGGGCTACTGTGGGGCAGGCCTGCCTGGGCAGCCTATTTGACAGTTCAGAGAGCTCCCTCTCTTCCAAAGGTATGGGACACTGAGTACCCAGTGGTTTTTTATTAAACGAGGCCCTCTTCCATCACCCCATCTCCTGCTCTCTGCCGCAGGAGACAATCCTGGAAGGCATAATAATTGTGCCAGAAGGAGGAACCTAAATAGAGGTGAAGCAGCCCTGAACTGATGCCTGGCTCTGCCACCAAATTCCTTTTGTGACATTGAAGTGAGTGACACCATCCATTACTACAAGGAAGGGACAGGGATGTCTGGCTTAGTGGCTCCTCTCTTCGATGTCTCATCCAACTCAGACTGCAGAAACTGGAATAAGGGCTTCACCTTCTCTGGCCTCAGAGCCTTGCTGCCAAAGGGGCTGGGCATCTGGTCCAGCCCCATTGTCTGTTGGGGAGTGGGCAACAGGACCCCTGCAAGGAATACAGGGGTCAGACCTCTTGATGCATCGCTTCCCACCAGATGTTCTCCAAAGGGAGCCCTCTGATCTGGACAAATGCCCAATATCCTGGAGAACCTGTCACTAGGCTTCTCTGGTCAGTTGAAAAGACAAAGTAAATACTCAGGGTTATTCAAGCCCGGGATTTTCTGGGGCTGAGTTGTTGGGGAGAAGGGGCAGAAGCAAATAAAAGGATACTACACAAAGGAGGACCCATCATAGAAGGCGTAATGGAACTTGATCTTCTTGGATACCTTCCACTCCTGAGAATGCCGGACAAAGTTAGGGTGGTGGTGTGCGGGAGGCTGGTGAAGGGTGGAAGCGGAAGCCTGAGCACCTGGAGGGTGAGGGTGGTGGGAGCTCTGGGTCTGAGCGTCCGCTTTCGGGGCTGACATTAGGTGAGAGGGCACCTTTGCCCTGTAGTTGCGAAAGATCAGGGGGCAGGAGAAAGTCCTCCCTTTCCACGAGCCCCTTTCGGCTTCTCTGCAGGGAAGGAGACCAACATATCTTCTAGCCACTTGGCTCTTACTCACCAGAGACATTCTCTCTACAGCCCCTGCCCAGTTCCCAATACTCCCATCCTATTTCCCTGTCCCAAATTACCTCTGCCTGCCCCATTCCTCCTTGTCCTTAAAGGTAGGAGCTTTAGGTAGAAATGGGAATGTACCCCCTCTGAAACCAGTCCTTGCCTGACTTCTACCTTCAGGAATGGGGTGAGGACCCATGGAGTGGTACTGTGTACAGAAGGGGGACCTGGTGGGGGGAGCTGGAGGTACTGTATACTCCCCACTCCTGAGGTTACAAGAAAAGAGCTTCCTTCCAGAATATCACAGTAAGGGGCAAGCTGGGTGGCTTCCCTCCTCCCATGTTCTGTAGCTGCATTAATGGCCCAGGGGAGCCCAAGACATATGCCTTAAATGGGGCTAGGTTTTAAATCCTTTATGACTCACAGTCTGAGTCTTTGGAGAAATATAGACTAACTTACTAAGACTCGTGGGACCCAGAATCATAGATATCATTAATCACTGATGCCAATGTTTTTTTTTTCCTCTGAAAGGATTTTTGCTGCTGCTATTGTTATAGGAAAGCATCTGACCAATTATGTTAAGAAATAAACGTTCAGGGCACAAACCCTTAAAAGTGTAAGGAGCCCTGCAAAGGGTGAGGAGGCAAAGATCAATGCCCTGGTGTCAGGTCCACCAAACTGTGGGACCTTTGGCAATGGCTTACCCATCTGCTTGGTGTGCCTCAGTTTCCTCATATGCAAAATGGGCATACTTCCTCTTTCTCATCAGGTTATAGTAAGGAATGAAAAGGACTGTGAGTGGGGAGAGACTGGGGATGGGAGTGCATGTGAGGGACAGCCATGACTCTTGTCACTGTTGTTGGGAGCACTGGGTAGCTAGCAATTCCTGGCACCGCTCAGACACTTCTGTGAATTCCCTGTCATGCACACACAGGTAGCTGGCGGCCATACCCAACTCTCACATCTGCCCCCAACCACTGAGGCGCTCACATATGGCGACACATCTCCTGCAGCTTCTCCCGGGCCTCAGGGCAGGGGTCACTGACCTCCACGCTGTCAGAGGCAGAAATTCCGGTTCCTTGTTGGAAGGACAACATGGTTATGTCTTCTAAGTTTTTTGATTTGCCTGTGGTTGGAGAGGTAGAGGTTTGAGAGGGGGTTTTAGAGAGTGGTTTCTTAAGACGTCATGCTCATGTGGGGGTGAGGTGGCAGGGAGAGCAGGGGAGCAGTATCTTCTGATGGTCGAAATAATTGGGGGCATCATGCATGGTTTCCAGGGACAGGAATCCCTGGCAGGTCACTTGTAACACAGAGACGTTGCTCTGCAAGTCAACTAAGCATGCATAAGGAACAGATGTGTGCAGAGTGACAAACCCAGCCGTGTTTCCCCAGGATGGCCTGTGAACGTGACTGCCATGGGGGCTGAAGCGATGCTCTTTTGACACTTCTGATTAAAGACAGAAAGTCTCAGGGGCACCTGGGTGGCTCAGTCAGTTGTGTCTGACTCTTGATTTTGCCTCAGGTCATGATCTCAGGATCGTAAGATCAAGCCCCACATCAAGCTCCATGCTGCGTGTAGAGCCTGCTTGAGATTCTCTCTCTCCCAAGGCGCCTCGGTGGTGCAGTCGGTTAGGCATCCGACACTTGATTTTGGCTGAAGTCATGATCTCAGAGTTGTAGGATTGAGCACCATGTGCAGTCCTACGGGAAGCCCCTTGTGGAGCCCTGTATCAGACTCCACGCTCAGTGAGGAGTCTGCTTCTTTCCCTCTTCCCATCCCTGACCCCCTACACACACACACACACACACTCTCTCTCTCTCTCTCTCTCTCTCTCTTTCAAAAAATGTCTCAACTCCATCTCAATCAGCTGTAACATTTCTCTGATGTTGGCTAATCTCAGGCCTTCTGTGGAGGGTAGTGTATATCGACTGAGACTTGAGACTGAAATTATTTGTTTACATATTGTAGTAAGGTTACCATCCTTACCATTTTTACTGTGGACAGTCCCATGGTATTAAATACATTCACACTGTTGTGGAACCATTGTCACCATCCATCTCTATAAACTCTTTTTCATCTTGTAAAATTAAAACTCTTTCCCATTAAACAATAATTCCCCATTCTTCACTTCTCCCAGCCTCTGGCAACCACCACTCTGTCTTTATGAGTCTGACTACTCTAAGTACCTCATATAAATAGAGGCATTTAGTATTTGTCTTTTTGTGACTGGCTTATTTCACTTAATATAATGTCTTCAAGGTTCCTCCACATTATAGCATGTGTCAGAATGTCTTTCCTTTTTAAGGCTGAGCAATATTCCACTGCATGGATAGAACACATTTTCTTTACCCATTCATCCACTGATGGACACTTGGGTTGCTTCCATGGTTTAGCTATTATGAGTAATGCTGCTATGAACATGGGTATGCACTTATTTCACTGAGACCCTTCTTATAATTCTTTTGAGTATATACCCAAAAGCAGAATTATCAGATTATACCATAATTCCATTTTTAATTTTTTGAGGAAATGCCATACAGTTTTCCATAGCAGTGACACCATTTTGTATTCCCACCAGCAGAGCACAAGTGTTCCAGTATCTCCATATCCTCTCCAACTTTTGTTTTCTGGTGTTTTGTTTGTTTGTTGTTGTTGCTGTTTTTGTTTTTATATAGTAGACGTCCTACTGGGGATGAGGGAGTATCCCATTGTAGTTTCTGATTTGCATTTCCCTAATGATGAGTGATACTGAACATTTTTTCATATGCTTATTGACCATCTGTATATCTCCCTTGGAAAAAAGTCCCTTCAAGTCCTATGCCCATTTTTGAGTCAGGTTGTTTGTCTTTTCTGTTGTTGAGTTTTTAGGAGTTCTCTATATAGTCTGAATTATAATTATCAGATATACGATTTGCAAATATTTTCTCCCATTCTGCTTTTTTACTCGATGGATAGTGTCTTTTGATGTACAAAATTAACATTTTCACAAAATCCAATTTGCCTATTTTTTGTGTTGCTGTACCATATCCAAGAAATCATTGCCAAATCCCTTGTCACAAAATTTTGCCTGTTTTCTTCTAAGAATTGTATTGTTGTAGGTCTTGTATTTGTTCCCTGATCTATTTTGAGTTAATTTTCATAATATGGTATAGGTAAGGATCCAGCTTCATTCATTTGCTTGTGGAAATCCAGTTTCCTCAGTGTTATTTGTTGAAAAGACTGAATGCCCCGTTGAATGGTCTTGACAGCCTTGTCAAAAGTGACCATATATACAAAGCTTTATTCCTGGGGTCTCTCTTCTATTCTGTTGGTCTATATGTCTGTCTTTATGTCAATACCATAACATTTTGATTACTGTATCTTTGTAGTAAGTTATGAAATCAGGAAATGTGAGTCCTCCAATTTTGTTCTTATTTTTCAAGATTATTTTGTTTCTTCAGGGGTCCCTTGAGATTCCATTTGAATTTTAAGATGAATTCTTCTATTTCTGCAAAAAAAAAATCATTGGGAGTTTGATAGGGATTACTTTGAATCTGTAGATCACTCTGGATAGTATTAACATTTTAACAAATTTAACTCTTCCAATTCATAAACATAGCATATGTTTCCATTTATTTGTTTCTTCTTTAATTAATTCCAGCAATGCTTTGTAGTTTTCATTGTACAAGTCTTTCATTTCCTTGGTTAAGTTAATTCCTAAATATTTTGCTCTTTTTGCTGCTATTGGAATTGTTTTGCAATTTCCTTTTCAGAGTGTTCATTGTTTGCATATGGAAATGAACTGATTTGTGTATTGTTGTATCCTGCTACTTTGATGAATTCATTTATTCTAACAGGTTTTATTGTGTGGAATCTTCATGGTTTTCTGTATAAAAGATCACATTATCTGCAAACAGATAATTTTAATTCTTCCTTTCTAATTTGAATGTCTTTTATTCCTTTTCATGTCAATCTTGCTTTGGCTAGGACTTCCAGTTCTGTATTGACTAGAAGGGGTGAATGTGGGCATCTTTGCCTTGTTCCTGATCTTAAAAGAAAAGTTTCAGTCTTTCACTATTGAGTATGATGTTTGCTTTATGTTTTTCATATATGACTTTTACCACGTGAAAGTAGTTTACTTCTATTTACTTCACTCAGTATTTTTTTTATCATAAAAGGCTGTTGAATTGTCAAATGATTTTTCTGCATCAATTGAGATGATCATGTGGGTTTTTTCCCTTCATTCTGTGATTGAGTTTTGTGTGTTGAACCACCCTTGCATTCCAAGAATAAATCCTTCTTGGTGTCATGGTATATAATCTCTAATGTGCTGTTGAATTTTGTTGTTAGTGTTTTGTTGAAGATTTTTGCATCAATCTTTATAAAGGATATTGTCTGTGGTTTTCTTTTGTTGTAATGCCTTTTTCTGGGGCTGGCCTCACAGAATGAGTTGGGAAGTGTTCCCTATTCTTTTTTTTTTTTTTTTAAGATTTTATTTATTTATTTGACAGAGGGAGAGAGACAGCGAGAGAAGGAAGACAAGCAGGGGGAGTGGGAGATGGAGAAGCAGGCCTCCCACTGAGCAGGGAGCCCAATGCGGGGCTCGATCCCAGGACCCTGGGATCATGACCTGACGCTTAACAACTGAGCCACTCAGGCGCCCCGTGCTCCCTATTCTTTTTTGGGAAAAGTTTGAGTGTGATCATAATTAGTTCTTAAAATGTTTGGTAGAATTTATCACTGAAGAAAAATCTAGGGATTTCTTTGTTGGGTGGGTTTTTGTTTTTAAGATTATTTATTTATCTTAGAGAGAGTGTGAGTTGGGGGAGTGGCAGAGAGAGAGGGAGATGAGCAAACTCCTGGCCAAGCAGGGAGCCAGATGTGGGGCTCAACCACAGAACCCCGAGATCCTGACTCAAGCTGAAACCAAGAGTCAGATGCTCAACCAACTGAGCCACCAGATACCCCTTTGTTGGGAGATTTTTGATTACTGATTTAATCTCCTTAGTATCTATAGGTCTATCAAAATTTTCTACTTCTTCCTGACTTCGTTTGGGTAGGTTTTGTGTTTCAAGGAATCTGTCCATTTCATGCAAGTTATCCAATTTGTTGGTGTACAATTGTTCATTGTACTTTATCATAATCCTTTTTATTTTTGTAGAATCAGTGGTAGAATACCCACTTCAATTCATTTTAGTAATGAGTCTTATCTTTTTCCTTAGCTGATCTAGCTAAAAGTTTGTCAGTTGTATTGATCTTTTCAAAGAATCAAGTTTTGATCTCAGTGATTTTTTAATTCTCTCAATTCTCTGTTCTAATCTTTATTCTTTCCTTTTCTCACTTTGGTTTTAATTTCTTCTTTTACTAGTTCCTTAAGTTGTAAATTTAGGTTTTCTAATATGATATCTTTCTTATCTTTTAATGTAATCATTTGTGACTATAAATTCTCCCCCTTAGTACTACTTCTGCTGCATCCTGTAAATTTGGGTATATAATGTTCTCATTTTCATTCATCTCTAAATATTTTCTAACTGCTCTTGTGATTTCTTCTTTAATGTGTTGGTTGTTTAAGTATGTTATTTACAGGGCACCTGGGTGGCCAGTTGGTTAAGCATATGACTCTTGATTTTGGCTCAGGTCATGATCTCAGGGCCATTAGATTGAGTCCTGTGTCAGACTTTGATCTCAGTGCAAGTCTGCTTGAAATTCTCTCCCTCTCTCCCTCCTCTTTTTCCCTGCTCTCTCTCTCTAAAAATAAAGTATTTAAAGAATGTGTTATTTGCCTTTTACAATTTTGCGATTTTTTTCTAATTTTCCCTCTGTTATTGCCTTCTAACTTTATCCCACTGTAGTCAGAAAAAATACTTTGTATGATACCTATCTTTTTTAATTGATTGAGACAATCTTTGGCCTAACATATGGCTATCCTGAAAAATGTTCCATGTGCACTTGAGAAGAGTATGTATGGTTTTTTTTTGTTTTATAATTGGTTTATTGTGTTATTTAAGTCCTCTATTTCCTTACTTATCTTCTGCCTGGTTGTTTTTCCATTATTGTGAGATGGGTATTGAAATTTCCAAACATTATTATAGAACTGTCTGTCTTTAATCTGTCAGTTTTTGCTTCAGATAATCTTATGGTCATTCAGTGCATAAACATTTATATTATCTCTTTGTTGTTTAAACTTTTATTAATTGTATTAATTGTCTCCTGTAAACTTTTTGATTTAAAGTCCACTTTGTCTGATACTAGTATTGCTATCCCTGCTCTCTTTGGTTACTCTTTGCATAGAATATCTTTTCCCATCCTTTTTTTTTCCTTTTTAAAAAATTTTAATTCAATTAGCCAACATATAGAACATCATTACTTTCAGATTTTTTTCCCCATTCTTTCACCTTCAACCTCTTTGAGTCTTTGGATCTCAAGTGAATCTCTTATAGACAGCATATGGATCACGTGTTCCTATCCATTCTGCCAATCACTGCCTTTTGATTAGAGAATTTAATCCATTCACACTTAAAGTAATTATTGATGAGGGACTTCTGTTATTGTACTTTTTGTTTACTATATGCCTTATGGCTTTTGCCCCTCATATTCTTCAATACTCTTTCCTTTACATTGGTTGTCATAAAAGGTTTAAATTCCTTTCTCATTTGCTTTTTGGTATATTCTATAACTATTTTCTTTGTGGTTATATTGAGGATACCATGGGGATTACATATAACATCCTAAAGTTTTAACACTCTAATTTGAATTTTTGCCAGCTTAACTTCAGTAATACACAAAACCTTTCCTTCTTTACAGATTCATTCCCAATCCTTTCAGCCATCACAAGTTTACATCTTTATATATTATGTGTACCAAAACATAAAATAACAATTCTCTTATATGAATTAGTCTTTTAAATTACATAGAAAATAGGATCTGTACTTACTGACTAGAGTTACAGTAATTCTAGCTTTTACACTAATAATTTTTTCTTTAAATGTATTAGTCTCTTAAATCATGTAAAAAACAAAAAGTGCAGTTCAAACCAGTTATAATGATACTAGCTTTTATAATTGTCCATATCTTTACTTTTATTCAGCTCTTTATTTCTCCACACAGCTTCAAGGTACTGTCTAGTGTCTTTTCATTTCACTTTGCAGGACTCCCTCGAGCATTTCTTGAAGGGGAGGTCTAGCGGTCATGAACTCCCTTGGGTTTTGTCAATCTGGGAAAGTTTTAATAGCTCCCTCAATTTTGAAGGACAGTTTTACTGAACATAAGATTCTTGGCTGACAGGTTTTGGGGTTTTTTGGTTTTTTTTTTGCCTTTTTAACATTCTGAATATACAGGCCCAGTGCCTTGTAGCCTCCAAAGTTTCTGATGAGAAATCTGCTGATAATGTTATTGAGAATTATGATTTGCTGGATGTAATGATTTGCTTTTCTCTTGCTGCTTTCCAGGTTCTCTGTCATTGTCTTTTGAAAGTTATAATGTGTCTTGGCGTGGGTGTCTTTGAGTTCATGTTGTTTGGAGTCTGTCAAACTTCTCTGATATTTATATTCAGATCCTTCAACAAGTTTGGGAAGTTTTCAGCCAACATTTCCTCAAATATTCTCACTGTCCCTTTCTTTCTTCTTCTGAGACTCCCACAAGGTGCATGTATTCTCCCTGATGGTGTCCCACAGGCTCCTTAGGCTCTATTCATTTTTTAAAAATATTTCCTTTCTGTTCTTCAGATTCAATAATTTCAATTGTTCTATCTTCAACTTTGCTTATTCTTTCTTCTGCCTGCTCAAATTTGTGGGTGGCAATGTTTTGTGCCTATTGAACTTATTTTCAGTTATCCCCTTATGGCAAGTATTAGTTGGTATAAGGATATGATGACATGAAATCGTGGAGGTGGTCCTCCATGACTGAAATTCCAGGGCCATCTACTGAGGTCCACATGTTTCTGAGCCTCTGCTGCCCACCCAACTGGAGCCACATGCTTTTCCTTAATATATGCAGGTTTGACTTCATGAATGAAAACTGGTTCCAAGCCAAAGCCTCTGCTCCAGCTCCAGCTGAGCCCTGAGCACCTCAGAATGAAGTCTTCCTCACTGTCAGCAAGCCTTGGGGTTTCTGGCTGGTACCTGGATACCATCTCTGGTATCTGCACCATGAGTGGTCTCTGGTCCCTTCCCCCACTCCTCCTGCCACCAAAGACCAGAGACTTGGCCCTAAGGCCCAGCTAGCAGCTGGCTGACCTCCTGGAACATCTTCTATTCTAACCATTCATGTCTGGCTTGGCCCTAGGTGCCCTGAGTTCTTGAGGATGACAGCCTCTTGCTCCAACCAGGAACTATTGTTGATAGATTTCTCTCAGTTCTTCTTCTATAATGCTGGGCTACTTTCCAGAAATAGCTGTTGTCCCCTCAGGTAGTAAGCTCAACTCCTGAAGACTGTTTGCTCCAAGTCTGCCTGGCCCGAGAACTGCAAAGGGGGCAGTTGGTAAGGTGTCATAGAACATGTGCATGAACAGATAGCAGAGGTCCAAAATTCAAAGTGGTCTAAAACAAGAATAACTCTACAATATGTCCAAACAGGGAAAGTAATTTTTAGCATGAAAATGGGCATCATTAATTGTTATGTCAGGAAAATAAGCATAAATTGGGACATCCCAGGGCAAGATATGTCACATGGTTACTTATAAACTATTAGGAAAAGTTAACCATCCATTCTAGCATGCATGTGTGAGATGAACACACCAAGAACCTATAAGAAATGCAGCACCATGAACACACATCTAGTGAGAACAATGCAACATCATAATGACAAATCACATCTTGGTAGGGTAGCAGAGGAAAACAGCCAGACAGACAAAGAGACAGACAGAAGGCATCACCCTCAAGGTCATTAGGAAGAAAAACCATGAAATCACTGTGTATCTTGAAGATACTTTGTTTTCTCTCAAAGGGATTGTGTTTAATTATGGCCAGTTCAGGAGTGGATATAATAAAACCAGGAGCACATAAAGTGGGATGCTAGAAATGATGCTGTGGGTTACTGAACCACAGTGAGAGAAAGCACATCAACAGAGATAAAGGAAATGGGGAAACAAGACAGGACAGCTGAATCTACTCCAAGCAAGGAAGCTGAAGAAGTCAGCTCTATTTGGAAAGGTATTCTTTGTCTTAGAGTACCACATGTGTACCCCAGGATTTAGAACAGTGTATGACAACTAGAAATTGTTCACTAAACATTTGTTCACTAACTGAAAGGATATAGGATCAGCTTGATATGGAGATGAGGCCTGGTGGAAGGCAAATCACACAGCCATGAGGGCGGGGTCAGAAATAATATCCAAACTTCTCAACTTCCAGCCTTACCTCCAGTGTCTGTGGGAATCAAATGGACAGTCATTGAGCACTCCCACCTTATGATGATCCTCCCACCATCACTTTGCAAATATATCCCTCCCTTGCCTACCCCATTCCTCCATCTGCCATCACAGCTGGTTGGGTAGGGGGGTGGGGAGATAACCAGAAGTTCAGTGAGACCCAGCCCTGCCCTCTCCAGCCCCAATTTCTTTTTCCTCTGAGCTTCTGGCTGCATGGTTGCTGCTATACTATTTGGACTGACCTGCCACCTGTTCTTTCTCTTAAGCCTTTCTGTTGTGTGTCTTCTTTAGGTACAATAGCAGGGCTCTCTGTGTCTTTCTCTTCTTCCTACATGAGCTGGCCCAACTGGGACATTCTGTTAGGTCTGGTATCCAAATGCCTCTCTTCAGATACTGGTTGCCCAACCTGCTGTGTGAGCAGGAGCAGATCTCTCTCCCAGGGGATGAGTTTGGGATACTGAGGGCACGGAAGACATGGGTTTGATAGGGATGTTGTCCCAGGTGAATCAGGGACATGTTTAAATGATGTCATGTGAATCACATCACCAGGAATGGAGGACATTAAACATTCAAATGATGAGACTACATCGTGGAGTGACTGGGTTGAGATGTGTCAAATTTCATGAGACAGAATCTATGTCAATAGCTTCTACCAACAGCCAAGATGGCCGTTAATCCTTCCTATCAGAAAACTAAATCATGCCATCTCATCAACCTACACTGGGAATCCTCTATCCCTCTCTCTAGCTCCACCCCCAAAGATTGGCTAAGAGGTCTTGATGGGATCCTCTATTACCTGTTTTCTTCTTGACTTCCCTTCCAGTTGAGAGGGAAAAGCTCAGACAGCCAGTAGAGGACTCATAGACAAGCTGGTAAGGTGTGTTCACTCCCATGGCTGGAGTGCTCATGAAGGAATCTGGAGTGGAAGACAAAGAGATTCTTTCTTCAATTTTTCAATTTTAATTTTATTATTTTATTAATTTTTTTATTATGTTAGTCACCATACAGTACATCATTAGTTTTTGATGTAGTGTTCCATGATTCATTGTTTGCATATAACACCTAGTGCTCCATGCACTATGTGCCCTCCTTAATACCCATCACCGGGCTCACCCTTCCCCCAAATCCCCTCCCCACTAAAACCCTCAGTTTGATTCCTGGAATCCATAGTCTCTCATGGAAATCAGAGGGGGAGATGAATCAATTTTTATTTTTTTAACCAAAAATGTAATATGGACTTTTTGTTCTAGTAGTATGGTAGCATAGATATTCTAAAGTGCCCTGGTTGTTACAAAACCATCAGATCTTGAAGAAAAAGATTTAATGGATGAGCAGGCTCAGAGTAACTAAGGGAAATCTTTGAGATTCCTTTCTACAGTATCCCCCACCCCACCACAATATCCCTTAAGAGAGAAATGACAGCAGTGTAGGAAGCAGGGAGCAAAAAGCACAAAAGGTGACAGGATAAGTGTGAGGGCAAATGCAGATATAAGTGCTGCACTAGGTGGAGAGATTAACATTGGCCCATTCCCTTATCCAAGGCACAGAAATCAGATGCTTCTTCAACAGATCTGTCTCTTCAGAATCACATGGTCTCATGTAGAATCATTTGATATCTGACCACTTGAGAATTAAAACTCAGTACCCCTGGAGCTCCTGAGTGGCTTAGGCAGTTAAGCATCTGACTCTTGATCTCAGCTCAGGTCTTGATCTCAGGGTCATGAGTTCAAGCTCTGTGTTGGGCTCCATGCTGGGCATGGAGCCTACTTTTAAAAAAATTAGTACCCCCCATCACTAGTAGAAAATCTTGATCACACATAAATCTCATCAAATCATTTGCTCAGGGCACCTGGGTGGCTCAGTGGGTTAGAGCCTCTGCCTTCGGCTCAGGTCATGATCTCAGGGTCCTGGGATCGAGGCCTGCATTGGGGTCCCTGCTCAGCAGGGAGCCTGCTTCCTCCTCTCTCTCTCTGCCTGCCTCTCTGCCTACTTTTACTCTCTCTCTCTCAAATAAATAAATAAAATCTTTAAAAAAACAAAAAAAAATCATTTGCTCAGTCTTCCCCCAAATATGGTGATTTCACTGGTTAGGCATGAAATTGTTAGGAAATGTTAAGCAATTTATTACAGTTCATTCAAATTCATAAAGAAAATGGCAAACCTGACCTCCTAAATAGACAAAGACTATAACAAGAGACTGCACACTGGATGATGCACACACGCAAAAAATAGCCTTTGCTAGTGATCCAAAAGTTGACATCAGGACCAACTTTCAGTACCTTCTCTTTCAGCAGAAATTAACAAAAGCTAATACTGGTAAAGATAGGATAAAACGGTCAACTGTGCTGGTGTAGGCAAAATCCATCTAGAAAACAGTATTTAGCAAGAGATGTACACATCCTGAGACTTTCTGCTCCAATAATCCCTCTTCTAGGAAATCAATCTTGATAACCAATAGAAACCAAAGTTGCCTATTACAATGCATATTATACTAATGGTAATAAACCTGAAAACATAAGCATTTGGTTAATTATAGAACATAAACATTAAAAGTCTACATCCACTTAAAATGACAATTATTAAAAGTATATAACCATGTTGGCAAACATCTATATCTCAGTAAATGAAACAAAGAAACAGGAAAATGGTAGTATTGTTAAAATATTTATGGAGAGACAGAGATAGAGACAGAGACTGGGAGAGACAGATGGAAGAACCACAAAAGAGACTGCAAAAATGAAGAATAGCTTTACATAAAGATGGCAAGATTTCTTTTTTGTATATGTTTTTTGTATATGTTTTACTTAATAATATTGCCATCAACTAAATGTCAAGGAGCAGTCTAATTTTCTTTCATGACACGGCAGGACTAGTATGTACTGGAAAGGAGAAAAGGCAGGAAGCAGGCTTACCACTAAAGAAATGCTACCTTAGCAAGGGGAATACTCTGGCTATAGCTTTAAGGGAAGACTACTCCAGACCCAGTTACAGCTTTGGTCTACCTCATGTAATAAGATGGTCCAGAAAAGCAGAAGTCATGCAAAATAAGTCAATAGGTTTTGAATCTTCTTTTTAATGTCCCATGAGGGCTAATTCAAGCCCTTCCTGGATCAGTGCTTTTCTAAGAGAAATGGATCACATCTTCATTTATATTTTATTGGTTAGATTTTTTTTCAAACTCTAGGCTTGTTTAAAGAGGAGCACCTGGAACACACGGGCCAAAAAGTGAGATTTTCTAGTGAGTGTGGTGGAACACTCTGCTAATGCAGCAGGATGCAGAAATCATCAATGCCTCTCCAGAATTCAGTTAAGCTCTCTGCAAATTCTCCTGAACTAGATTAACCACAACCCACAAAGGATGCAGGAAGCCACTGTACCACAGGTGAAAGTCTGTAATCCTGCAAAATGCTCAAGCACCTTATGAGGAAGAATGCTAGTGGTGACAACCATTTTCTTTTCAAGGTGAGGGAACACTATATTCAGGTAGGAGAGTATCATGCACAGGTCTGAGGGTGGGTAGCTGGGCCAGGTGAAATTTTCTTACCCATGCAACAGACCATCAGGCAGTATCCCCCCTCAAATGAAATGGATCTCTAAGCTCTACATAGAACACAAGGTGCAGAAATCCATGTGTGGTTGTAAACATCTTTTAAAATAGTTGCAGCATAGTTAGAGGGCCTGTGTTATCAGGGCATAGCTGACCCTGAACAGAACCAGCACAGAGTAAATTCCCTTAAAACAAAGACCTCCAGAAGCGGCAAGATGGTGGAGGAGTAGGAGACCGATTATCATCAGGTCCCAGGAATTCACCCAGAGAGCTATCAAACTATTCTGAACACCTACAAATTCCACCGGAGATTGAAGAGAAGAAGAGCAGCAATTCTAGGAACAGAAAATTGACCACCTTCTGGAAGGTAGGCCGTGCGGAGAAGTGAATCCGAGGCGACGGGAAGACAGGCCCGGGGGGAGGGGCCGGCTGCCGGCAAGGGAGCGAGCAGCGGAGCACAGACTCGGAACTGTGAGAAGTCGGCTCCACGGAGGGACGTCGCCCCAGAGACCAAGCGGGGGTGAAACCCCTGCAGGGACAGTGTGGTCTCAGGACCCACGGGGACACAAAAAGACCAGGGGTGTCTGAGCGTGACCGAGCTCCCAGGTCTCAGAGAGAAGCCGGCGGGAGAGACGGAGCTGAGCTGAGGTGTCTCTCAGCTCGGGGTTACCTTGGGCTGTGATCTGAAGCTCAGCCGGGCCACTGATCTGTGAGCAGGGACCCCACGGGCGGCAGACCCGGAGAGACTCACCTTCCTCCTCCGGGAGCAGCGGCGCGGGAGCGGCTGCAGGAATCTGCCGGGTTCGGAGATTCTAAATGGGGCCGCGCCAGAGACAGAGACGCTTGGTCACAGGCCGGGGGAGCTCGGAGCGCGGCCGGAGACCAGGAGACGGGAGGGACTGCTTTTCTCTGAGGCGCACTGAGGACTGAGGCCCCAGGCTCTCGGCTCCTCTGGGTCGGAGACTGGGAGCCGCCATTTTCAGTCCCGTCCTCCAACGAGGTACGGAAAGCGTTCAGGGAACAAAAGCTCCTGAGAGCGAACCCGAGCTGATTACTTAGCCTGGCCCCTGGCGAGGGCGGTGGGAATCCGCCTCGGGCAGAGACACTTGAGAATCATAGCAACAGGCCCCTCCCCCAGAAGACCAAGAGAAACAAACAAACAAACCATCCAGTCAAAGTCAAGTTCAAGACGGCTAAGTGTTGCGGAACCCCAGAACTACGGAAAAGCAACGGAGACAATTCATGGCTTTTTCCCCATGATTCTTCAGTCGTTCAAAGTTCATTGATTTTTTTTTCTCTTTGAAATTTTTTCTTACTTTTTTCTTTTAAAATTTTTCCCTTTTCCTATTTTAACGTTCTTAACTCTTATATCGTATCAACACTTTTTATTCTCTTTTTTTAAAATTTTCATTGTTATAATCATATTTTATCCCTTCATTGTTTTTAACCTTATTTTTTTGGATACTTATAGGGTCTGTTCAATTCACCAATCTAATAGAGATAGAGATAGATAGCGATAGAGATAGATATAGATATGGAGTCATAGACATAGATATAGAAACAGAAATAGATAATATAGATACAGGATTTTGTTTTATTCATTTTTGTTTAGTTTTTGTATGATTTTGGGTTTTTGGGTTTTTGTTTGTTTGTTTGTTTGTTAGTTTTTGGATTTGGTTTTTTTTGTTTTTTGTTTTTTGTTTTTTGTTTTTTTGTTTTTTTGTTTTTTTCCCCTCTTACTTTTCTACCCAGTTCCAGGTCTCTTCTGAGTAGGTTAGTGTATATTTCTCTGGGGTCATCGCTACCCCTTAGTATTTAGTTCTCTCATCCATCTATTCCTATCTGCATAAAATGACAAGGCGGAAAAAATCAACACAAAAAAAAGAACAAGAGGCAGTAATGGTGGCTAGGGACCTAATCAGTGCAGACATTAGTAATATGACAGAACAAGAGTTCAGAATGACGATTCTTAAGGTGCTGGCTGGGCTCAAATAAACCATGGAAGATAATAGAGAAACCCTCTCTAGAGAAATAAAAACCCTTTCTGGAGAAATAAAAGAACTAACATATAACCAAGCTGAAATCAAAAAAGCTATTAATGAGGTGCAATTGAAAATGGAGGCTCTTACTGCTAGGATAAATGAAGCAGAAGATAGAATTAGTGATTTAGAAGACAAAATGTCAGAGAATAAATAAGTGGAGGAAAAGAGAGACAAACAGCTACTGGATGATGAGGAGAGAATTCAAGAGATAAGTGATACCATAAGATGAAACAATATTAGAATAATTGGGATCCCAGAACAGGAAGAGAGTGAGAGAGGGGCAGAAGGTATATTGGAGCAAATTATAGTACAGAATTTCCCTAATTTGGCAAAGGGAACAAGCATCAAAATTCAGGAGGCATAGAGAACCCCCCTCAAAATCAATAAAAATAGGTCCACACCCCGTCATCTAGTAGTAAAACATATAAGTCTTAGTGACAAAGAGAAAATCCTGAAAGCAGCTCAGGACAAGAAGTCTCTAACATACAATGGTAGAAATATTAGACTGACAGCAGACCTATCCACAGAGACCTGGCAGGCCAGAAAGAACTGGCATGATATATTCAGAGCACTAAATGAGAAAAATATGCAGCCAAGAATACTATATCCAGCTAGGCTGTCATTGAAANTCACTGAAAATAGAAGGAGAGATAAAAATCTTCCAGGACAAACAAAAACTCAAGTAATTTGCAAACACCAAGCCATCCCTGCAGGAAATACTGAAAGGGGTCCTCTAGGCAAAGAGAACCTAAAAGAAACATAGACCAGAAAGGAAGAGACACAATATACAGTAACAGTCACCTTACAGGCAATACAATGGTTCTAAATTCATATCTCTCAATAGTTACCCTGAATGTAAATGGACTAAACGCCACAACTAAAAGACACAGGGTATCAGAATGGATTAAAAAAAACAAGACCCATCGATATGCTGTCTACAAGAAACTCATTTTACATGCAAAGACACCTCCAGATTTAAAGTGAGGGGGTGGGAAACAATTTACCATGCCAATGGACAGCAAAAGAAAGCTGGAGTGGCAATCCTTATATCAGATAAACTAGACTTTAAGGCAAAGAATATCATAAGAGATGAAGAAGGACACTATATCATACTAAAAGGATCTGTCCAACAAGAAGATCTAACAATCATCAATATCTATGCCCCTAACATGGGAGCAGCCAGTTATATAAACCAATTAATAACAAAATCAAAGAAACACATTGACAAGAATACAATATTAGTAGGGGACTTGAACACCCCCCTTACTGAAATGGACAGATCATCAAAGCAAAAGATCAACAAGGAAATAAAGGCTTTAAATGACACCCTGGACCAGTTGGACATCACAGATATATTCAGAACATTCCATCCCAAAACAACAGAATACACATTCTTCTCCAGTGCACATGGAACATTCTCCAGAATAGACCATATTCTGGGTCACAAATCAGGTCTCAACAGGTACCAAAAGATTGGGATCATTCCCTGCATATTTTCAGACCATAATGCTCTGAAACTAGAACTCAACCACAAAAGGAAAGTTGGAAAGACCTCAAATACATGGAGGCTGAAGAACACCCTACTCAAGAATGAATGGGTCAACCAGGAAATTAAAGAAGAATTAAAAAAATTCATGGAAACAAATGAAAATGAAAACACAACTGTTCAAAATCTTTGGGACACAGCAAAAGCAGTCCTAAGAGGAAAGTATATAGCAATACAAGCCTTTCTCAAGAAACAAGAAAGGTCTCAAGTACACAACCTAACTCTACACCTACAAAAGCTAGAGAAAGAACAGCAAAGAAAGGCTACACCCAGCAGGAGAAGAGAAATCATAAAGATCAGAGCAGAAATCAATGAAATAGAAACCAAAAGAACAGTGGAACAAATCAATGAAACTAGGAGCTGGTTCTTTGAAAGAATTAATAAGATTGATAAACCCCTGGCCAGACTTATCCAAAAGAAAAGAGAAAGGACTCAAATTAATAAAATCATGAATGAAAGAGGAGAGATCACAACCAACACCAAAGAAATACAAACAATTCTAAGAACATATTATGAGCAACTCTACACCAGCAAATTTGACAATCTGGAAGAAATGGATGCATTCTTAGAGAAATATAAACTACCAAAACTGAACCAGGAAGAAACTGAAGACCTGAATAGACCCATCACCAGTAAGGAGATTGAAGCAGTCATCAAAAATCTCCCAACGAACAAGAGCCCAGGGCCAGACGGCTTCCCAGGGGAATTCTACCAAACATTTAAAGAAGAATTAATACCTATTCTCCTGAAACTGTTCCAAAAAATAGAATTGGAAGGAAAACTTCCAAACTCCTTTTATGAGGCCAGCATTACCTTGATCCCCAAACCAGGCAAAGACCCCATCAAGAAGGAGAATTACAGACCAATATCTTTGATGAATACGGATGCAAAAATCCTCAACAAAATACTAGCCAATAGGATCCAGCAGCACATAAAAAGGATTATTCACCACGACCAAGTGGGATTTATTCCTGGGATGCAAGGTTGGTTTAACATTCGCAAATCAATCAATGTGATACAAGACATTAATAAAAGAAAGAACAAGAACCATATGATCCTCTCAATAGATGCTGAAAAAGCATTTGACAAAGTACAGCACCCTTTCTTAATCAAAACTCTTCATAGTGTAGGCATAGAGGGTACATACCTCAATATCATCAAAGCCATCTACGAAAAACCCACAGCGAATATCATTCTCAATGGAGAAAAACTGAGAGCTTTTCCCCTAAAGTCAGGAACACGGCAAGGCTGTCCACTATCACCACTGCTATTCAACATAGTACTAGAAGTCCTAGCCTCAGCAATCAGACAACAAAAAGAAATAAAAGGCATCCAAATCGGCAAGGAAGAGGTCAAACTCTCACTCTTTGCAGATGATATGATACTTTATGTGGAAAACCCAAAGGACTCCACTCCAAAACTGCTAGCACTCATACAGGAATTCAGTCAAGTGTCAGGATATAAAATCAATGCACAGAAATCAGTTGCATTTCTATATACCAACAACAAAACAGAAGAAAGAGAAATTAAAGAGTCAATCCCATTTACAATTGCACCCAAAACCATAAGATACCTAGGAATAAACCTAACCAAAGAGGCAAAGAATCTGTATTCAGAAAACTATAAAGTACTCATGAAAGAAATTGAGGAAGATACAAAGAAGGGGAAAAACATTCCATGCTCGTGGATTGGAAGAACGAATATTGTGAAAATGTCTATTCTACCTAGAGCAATCTACACATTTAATGCAATCCCCATCAAAATACCAGCAATTTACTTCAAAGAAATGGAACAAATAATCCTAAAATTTATATGGAACCAGAAAAGACCCCGAATAGCCAAAGGAATGTTGAAAAAAAAAAGCAAAGTTGGCGGCATCACAATTCCAGATTTCAAGCTCTATTACAAAGCTGTCATCATCAAGACAGTATGGTACTGGCACAAAAACAGACACATAGACCAGTGGAACAGAATAGAGAACCCAGAAATGGACCCTCAACTCTATGGTCAACTAATCTTCGAGAAAGCAGGAAAGCATGTCCAGTGGGAAAAAGACAGTCTCTTCAACAAATGATGTTGGGAAAACTGGACAGTCACATGCAGAAAAATGAAACTGGATCATTTCCTTACACCGCACACAAAAATAGACTCAAAATGGATAAAAGACCTCAATGTGAGAAAGGAATCCATCAAAATCCTCGAGGAGAACACAGGCAGCAACCTCTTCGACCTCAACCGCAGCAACTTCTTCCTAGGAACATCACCAAAGGCAAGGGAAGCAAGGGCAAAAATGAACTATTGGGACTTCATCAAGATTAAAAGCTTTTGCACAGCAAAGGAAACAGTCAACAAAACCAAAAGACAACTGACAGAATGGGAGAAGATATTTGCAAATGACATATCAGATAAAGGGCTTGTATCCAAAATCTATAAAGAACTTCTCAAACTCAACACCCATAAAAATAACCCAGTCAAGAAATGGGCAGAAGACATGAACAGGCATTTCTCCAAAGAGGACATCCAAATGGCTAACAGACACATAAGAAAGTGCTCAACATCAGTCGGCATCAGGGAAATACAAGTCAAAACCACAGTGAGATACCACCTCACACCAGTCAGAATGGCTAAAATCAACAAGTCAGGAAATGACAGATGTTGGCGAGGATGCGGAGAAAGGGGAACCCTCCTACACTGTTGGTGGGAATGCAAGCTGGTGCAGCCTGCACCAGCTCTGGAAAATAGTATGGATGTTCCTCAAAACCTTGAAAATAGAGCTACCCTATGACCCAGCAATTGCACTACTGGTTATTTACTCTAAAGATACTAAGGTAGTGATCCTCAGGGGGCACTTGCACCCGAATGTTTATAGCAACAATCTCCACAATAGGCAAACTATGGCAAGAACCTAGATGTCCATCAACAGATGAATGGATAAAGAAGATGTGGTATATATATACAATGGAATACTATGCAGCTATCAAAAGAAACGAAATCTTGCCATTTGCAATGACGTG